>LR812536.1:63568262-63588262 GCA_903798195.1 Danio kyathit | reverse complement strand
ATTTTTGATTGATTTAATCAGATTAAGGTCATAATCGAACTAAAGAGAAATCGAATTAAGACATGTGGAGAATGCCGATCTTAGTCACATTATTGAAGTGCAGTACAGACATGTAAACACCTTAATCGAACTATTACTGTCATGTAGGACTTTAAGCCGCTTTTGCGACAGGGTAGTCCACACACACACACACACACACACACACACACACCCAGACACGCACACACACAAGCACGGCTGTTTGACACTCTCTGCACCTACCGAGTCAGTGAAGACCACAGACACCTGCATGGTGAAATGCGGAGGTTTTTTTTTTTCTTCCATTCAGCATGCGGTATGAACTTCCATTAAAACAACACTTCCAGCAGTTCATGGTTGCATCCAATATCTCGTTTGTCACGCAGGACGTACATAAAAAGTCCCTGAATGAAAGTGAAAGTGCCAAATTGCAGTTAAAGTCGACAAATTAAAAATGAAACACTCGAAATTACATAAAAGTCCGAAGGAAATGCGCATAGCGCGGTGACGCAATGACGTTAATCGAATTATGTGCTGTAACATGTAAAACGCGATCATGAAAGGAACATTCAAAAAGCAACTCAAACACCTTAGTCTTATTATTCTCTTAATTAGATTAAAGCAAATAATTCGATTACTGATGTCCATGTAAACGTAGTCAGTGACATGCATCTAAACACTCTCTGGGTCAATGCGCGTAAAGATTTTGGACATCTTCTTGGACACTTTTAATGCTTCTAAACAGTTTGCTGCATTTATAAATCGCCCATGTCTTAAGGTAGTTATGATGCGATTTACCTTCTATGTGCGATTTGATTGGACAGGAATCTCAGGACTGATTCTTCTAATCGTCATAGACAAAAAAAAATAAAGTAGTGACTGCAGATTGAAGGAAAGTAGTGGAGTAAAAGTACCGATACTGCACTAAAAATGTACTCAAGGGAAAGTAAAAGTACACATTTTTAAAACTACTCAGTAAATTACAGTTTCTGAGAAAAACTACTCAATTACAGGAATTTGAGTATTTGTATTTTGTTACTTCACACCACTGGCTATAGGTGAATAAAAACAGCTACACTGTACTCAGACACCACAATATTCAGATGGTCAGGCTATAATAAATGATCTGATGGGTATTTTGAGCTGAAACTTCACAGACACATTCTAGAGACACCAAAGGCGTATCTTACATCTTGTAAAAGGGGTAAAATATGTGCCCTTTAAGAAAAAAATTATAATAATTTTGACATTATGTCTGAACATAAAACTGTATTTACAAAAATGTCTGCAGTCTACAAAAATGCGTCTGGATTGAAGAATTATTAGATATTTAAACTAGAAACAAGACAAACTCTTTATAGCGTACATCCATGATGCACGCACTGTAAAGTGAAATAACAGAAACAGTGTAACATAATTGTCAACAAAATCAGGTTAAAATGAAGTATGTCTGGAGTTTGATAGACTATTTTGCTTGTTTTAAGGGAAAAAACTCACTTAATTTTAGCATATTATTCCTTAAAACAAGACAATATTTTTAGCTTGTCTAGAAAACGCTCATTGATTTAATAATTTTTATATATTTGGACTAGAAATAAGACGAAAAAGTCTATACTTATGTCTGTACAGTGCACCAATATACAGTAATCCACATTTAAAATGAAATAATGCGAATAATTAAGAACATAGCAGTCAAACTAAATACAAACTATATCTTGACCTGCTCAGATGTCACAAATACATCAACGTGTGTGTGTTATACTCATGACGCAGCTTTAAATTTCCTCAATGTTCAAACCAGAGAGCGAAGAGATTAAAATATACAAAGAAGAACAAGAGTTTTAGATTTATTGGTTGAAAGAAGGAGGTTTGCGGTGGGATGAGGCAACAAGGAGAGAGAAGTACGCAAGAGAAAAACAAGTGGAATACAGAGAGAGAGAGAGACTGACTGGTATCTATGGCTGCTAAAATTCTCTGAGCTGAATTAATGATGCTGTAACAGAAGAGTCAGGCCCAGTGGAGACCTGAACCAGATTTCAACCTGAGGTCCCTGGAGGTGGGAGACAGCAGAACGGGCCACAGCGTCATAAACTAGCCCTGAGCGGGACCGCCGGGACCCTTTTCATCACTACACTTGCACTAGTGCTCCCCTGCTCTAAAATTATGTAGGACATGGATGGGGACATAAGAAAGTGTGGTGTGTGTATGTGTGTGTGTGTTTGGGTAGCTGGTATTTATCTTAACTAGAGGAGGCTCGTTTCAAATCCTTGTGGACTGCTTTGTCGTCGACTTTCTTCACAGGCAGCATCCTAATTGAAATAAAACCTTAAAGGGATTTATTGTAGTTATGCAGGCAACACAAATAGCAGAGTTTTGTGTTAGTATGTTGATTAAGACCAACTCAATTTTTTATAGAAGACAAAAAAGGTCATGAAAAATATTTTATGCTTAAATCAATTGTAGCTAATGTAAAAATGTTAGATGGGTTGTTCGGCAAAATGTAGCAAATAGTTAGCATCTGAATTATCCTGAATTTTGCGTTGAAAATAATAAAAATATATATTTTAATATTATTGTTTACTAAATTATCTCTTCAACGTCCCATTTTTTGGAAAAAATGGTTAGTGTCCATATTCACAATGCCTTCAGACAGCTATTTTTAGCATGCAAGACCAACTCCTATCTACTTTAAAATAAAATAAAATAATATAAAATAAAGAGATAAAATAAAATAAAATAAAATAAAATGATAAGATAAGATAAGATAAAAATAATAATAAAAAAAGATAAAATTAAATAAAATTAAATAAAACAATAAAATAAAATAATCTGCCTATTTTTTCATATTAAATTTTTAAAAAAATACATTTTATGATTATTATTATTATTATTATTATTATTATTAATATTAGTTTTTTTGTTTTTTATTTTATAATATTTTATTTGTATTTTATTATTTATTATTATTATTATGTTTTTCAATTTAATGTAAATAAATTTTAATATCATTATTATTTTATTTATTTTTATTTTTTAGCTTTAAATTGTTGTTTTTTTATTTTATTTTATTTATTATTTGTATTATTATTCTTTTTATGTTTAAATTTTTTTTTTTTATTTTATTATTATTTGTTTTCTTTTTTAGGTTTTAAATTTTTATGTTTTTATGTTTTTTTATTTTATTATTTTTAATTAAATTTTTATGCTTACATTTTTAAATATTTTTTTATTTAATTTAATTTTATTATTATTTATTCATTCATTCATTCATTCATTCATTCATTCATTTATTTTTGGCTTAGTCCCTTTGTTAATCTGGGGTCACCACAGCGGAATAAACCGCCAACTTATTCAGCATGTGTTTATGCAGAGGATGTCTTTCCAGCTGCAACCTATCACTGGGAATTTATTTTTTTATTATTATTATTATTATTATTATTATTATTATTATTATTATTATTTTCCTGCTGAAAACAATAGCATGCAATCTCAGCGGTCTTAACAAACCAATCTTTTAAGACTTATCTATTCTGAACACTTTTATTTATTTATTTTTTTCCCAATGTTCGGACCACATATTCACCCATGATGTCCTAAAATGCAATCTATGTCGACAGTGCACTATCCTCTGCAACAGAAGCGCACTATTCCATCACTCACAAAAAGAAAAGAAAAAAGTTCTTATGAATTAGTACAATAGGCCGCACTGAGACACCTACTGTGGAAACATAAAGTTGAAATGAAGACGCCAAAGGAATGAACATGATGAAAAAGACAAAGAGAAACAGAAATATAGCATGAGGAACAGAATGGAAAAGCAGCAGATGAAAAGATCGAGGTGTTGCCAACAAGGCTATCATGGGGACAGATTGTAAAAATGTGTTTTTGTTTCTGACGTTACCAATAATGAACCCTTTTCACAAGACAACAGTCATCACATGCTCAGGGACAAATAAGATTGTAAAACATTATTTGTTGTACTCTCCCATTCACTGCGCTCTAAGTTACCTAAGTTATGACATTGTCCGCTACTGAGAAACCCGGAAATGTGAAAAGGGTCCATGAAAACTGAGCTAAAATGGGTCCAGATAAGTCATTGGCTCCTTTCCTCTGCTTAGAGGAAGGCACGCTCCAGTAGTAGGAGAAAGCCTGCAAGCATATGTCATTAAAATGCTTAGACAAGTGGAAGAGAGCAGGGGAGATGGCAGTGAAAGGGAGGGCAGAAGACATTACGTCGGGGAGGCGCTGTCAGACACGATCAGTCTCCAGACCTCCTGCAGTATTTACAGGGCAGAAGAGGAGAGGGACCCCCGTATGTGCAAGCCATGCCCCTCCAGAGATGCACAAGACAGACAGATATACTGAAAAAAATGCTGGCTTCTACACAATCGATTTGTGTTGGGGCATCATGAAGGAATTAAGTTAACTTAGTTTTTACACTTTTAAGTGGATTGAACATAAAATAATTAAGTTGTCCCCCTAAAAAGAGCAAGAATTGTGTTGTGTTTCAGCTCATTTATAGCTGAGACATTTAAACAAACAGCAAATATCATTTTATGACTGCAGATACGCTGAAAAAATAGTCAAAGTATACCATTTTATTGATTGAATTTTATTGGATTAAGTGTAAAATGATGGTTAATGGATTGAATTTGGCTTAAAGTAAAAAAAAAAGATATATTAAAAGCATTCGTTTTTCTCAAAGTAGTATATTTTAATGTGTTTGAACCAGCAGTTTTCAGGTATTGTACTGATCTTCAGTTTTTATGTATGTCTTCTGTGAGTTTGATTATCTTTTTGAGTGATTTATGTTCAATTATATTTTTAAGTCAAAGCTATATTTTGAGGGAAAACTGATCAATTTATCTGTAAGAAATTACAGTATTTTTTTTTATTTTATTTTCTTAGGTTGGTCCAAACAATACAAAAGAAACTACACTTTTAACTAAGGATAAAAAAAGATAAATCCAAATTTAAAATCTACACTGTAACAAAGTAAAAATAAATAAATAAATAAATAAAATAAATAAATAAATAAATAAATATCAATACATAAATATCAATCAATAAATAAATATATAATAACATTCTATTTATAAACAATATTTTACTGTAATTTTTATTGCACTTTTTTTAACCATAATAAATATTTCAGATTAAGGTTGAATTAAGTTTTAAAGTTTGAACCAAAGCTAAATTATACTTTGATAAAAACTACATTTTTTTTTATTGTAACAAATTACAGTATAAATTATACTTCGTCAAATTATACTTTGATCTAAGGATACTAAAAGATAAATCCAAAATTAAAATCTACACTGTAACAAAGTAAAAAAAAAATAATAATAATAATAATAAATAAATATCAATACATATAAATAAATAAATAAATAAATAAATAAATAAATAAATAATGTTATTTTTAAACAATATTTTACTGTGATTTGAATGTATTTTTTTAACTATAATAAATATTTCAGATTTATGTTGAATTAAATTTTAAAGTTTGAACCAAAGCTAAATTATACTTTGATAAAAACTACATTTTTTTATTGTAACAAATTACAGTATTTTTAAAAGTTGGTTCAAAGTACATATTTTTTCACTATAGAAAAATACCTGAGTATCTCAGATCTTGAAAATAAAATAACTAGCAATATTATAGCCTAACTTTACTATTTAGTTAATTCAAAAGTAGTTTAGTAGTTTAGATTAGTTCAAACTTTATTTAGATTTTATTCACTGGGAAAAAAAAGCTTTCATTCATCCAGTTTAAAAAAAATAGGGTAATGGTTCACATCTAAATTGTATCACTTGACTTAATGAAAAATAAATCATTTACCTTAATATTTTCTATCTTCATGAGAACTATTTTTATAACCTGGTACAACGCATGTTTTTCTTGTTGAAGAAAGTCAATTAGTTTAAACAATTTTTTTGTTCTAAACAAGAAGATATAGCATCCATTCCCATAAAATGTTCATTCATCCAATTTAAATAAAATGTAGCGTAATGGTTTCACATCTAAATTTGATCATATGAGCCAATGAAAAATAAATCATTTGCCTTAAACAATATTTTTTTGAAGTCCATGAAAGTACAAAGCATACTGAGTTTCTGTTTAATACGGATGCACTGGCCAGTTTGAGAAACCTTAAAATTTTACATTGGTCAAAACAAATATTTGGGCGATGCAGTGGCGCAGTAGGTAGTGCTGTCATCTCACAGCAAGAACGTCGCTGGGTCGCAGGTTCGAACCTCGGCTGGGCTGGGTCAGTTGGCGTTTCTGTGTGGAGTTTGCATGTTCTCCCTGCATTCGCGTGGGTTTCCTCCGGGTGCTCCGGTTTCCCCCACAGTCCAAAGACATGCGGTACAGTTGAATTGGGTAGGCTAAATTGTCTGTAGTGTAGTCTATAATGTTCCCAGAGATGGCTTGCGGCTGGAAGGGCATCCGCTGCATAAAATCGTGGTGGATAAGTTGGCGGTTCATTCCGCTGTGGCGACCCCGGATTAATAAAGGGACTAAGCCGACAAGAAAATGAATGAATGAAAACAAATATTTCTTAGTTGAGCTCCTAATCAAAAACATTTATATTTAACTACGTTTTGAACTTGAAATATATTACCCAAAAAATAAAACAAATAATATTAAACTGAAATGAAAGATACATTTTTAATTGGATGAAGTACTGCTTGATTTTTTTTTGTGTAGTCAAAAAAAAAAGTTTTTCAATTAGATTAAATTAAATGTTAAAGTTTGAACAAAAGTTAAATTATACTTTGAGGAATATAATAATATTATATTATTTTTAGCTATTTTTAGTTGGTTTAATTAAAAATACTTTTTCAGTGTATTTAGTTTAGTCCAAAGTTCAACTTTATTTTGATTTTATAATAAAACAGTAGTAGTTTTTTTTTTCTCCCTAATTAAATATTGAGAAGTTGAACCAACGTACTTCAATTAATTCATGGTTTCAAAAAATAACAATATTTTACCTTTGAGTGAATGTTTTTTTTTCCTCCTGGGCAGACTAAATAGTTTAATTAATATTAAACCAAAGTTAAATTATACTTTTAGAAAATCTACAAATATCACCTGTAAAAAAATAACAGTATTTTTTTCAAGTTGGTTTAAAGCATCATTTTTTTTCCCTACCAGTGTAGAATATATTGTAGGAGATGAAGCGAGGTGTCCAACGTGTCGTTTGTCTGACAGGTGTGTGTATTGTTGTGTCTAAATGAACGAGAGAGAGCGACTGCGGGCTGAAAGGGTCACAGATACGACTGCCAGACCTGTCAGACTGATGAAGGGTCAAGAGCTTTAGCTGTGAACGCCCGGCAATTAGACGCAAATAATTGTTCACCTAAATGGAAAGATTGAAGGGTCTCCAGGGGTCTGTTTTAATATTTGATGACCGTGCATCTACTGTGGCGCAGCTGTGTGTAATTGAACTCTCACTGTTTTGGAACAACAGATTCAATGGGAGAAAGAAAGAAAAAAATGCGTATCACATTATTTTGATAGCACATTTTAATGACTATACATTGAATTGAAACTTCATGCCAATTGATTGTCATTAGAGTATTGGTAGGCTGTGTGTTTAATATTTGTCCAGTCATAACACAATTTGCTACAGGACTGTGACAGAACTTCCACTGCAGACTGCCATGAAAGCACTCAAAGACCATTTGCTGCTGGCCAATTCGGGAGCTATGACATTGTTTTTTTGGTGCCCCCTACTTTGAAAGTGAAGATGGGGAGAAGATTGGGTTGGGGGGGGTTGGGGGGTAGTTAGGGTGTTTTTTTTGGGGGGGATGAAGAGACGGGGGATGAGGGGTAGGGGAGGTGTGGTTGAGAATGTGATACCTTCGGGGTGCTTGCATTGCAGACTAAAGTGAAGAGCGGGTTTGGGTGGGCGTTTGCATTGCGAACTAGTGTAGAGCAGGGTAGACTGAGGTGTTTTGGGTTTTTGGGGTTAAAAGGTGGGGCGGGGCAGGGGGATGGGGGGGTGCACGAAAGTGATACCTGTGGGGGGTGGGGTTGGGGGTGTTGGTCGGCGGTTGCTTGCATTGCGGACTAAAGTGAAGATCGGGAGTGTGTGGAGGTTTGGTTGAGACTGGGGCCCCTAGTAGTAACTCTGGAGGCCTCTAAAGTTTGTGGGCCCTTAGATTCATCCTAACTTTGTCCTAACTTCGTTCTTTGTCCTAATCATTCTCAGTGTCTCAGTTTGGAGTTGAAGTGCGGGGTCGGTAAACTAAAGTGAAAAGTGATACCTGTGAGGGGTGGGGTTGGGGGTGTTTGTCGGGGGTAGCTTGCATTGTGGACTAAAGTAAAGAGCCCCCAGAGTTACTATACCCCTAATAACTCTGGCGGCCCCTAAAGTGCTGGGCCACCTAATAGTACCTCTGGGGGCCGCTAAAGTGCGTGGATCCTTAGAATTGTCCTAACTTCGTTCTTCGTCCAAATCGTCCTAAGTGTCTGGGTTGTGTCGCAAACGATAGTGAAGAGTTGAAGAGCATAGGGAAGGGGGGATGGAATATGGTTGGGATATAGTGCCCTAAGAATCATCCTAACTCCATCCTATCTTCGTCCTAATTGTTCTGAGTGTTGGGGTTGTGTCACGAATGATAGTGAAGAGTTGATGAGCGAAGGTGTGAGACTGGGCCCCCTAATAGTAAGTCTGGGGGCCCCTAAAGTGCGTGGGCCCTTAGAATTGTCCTACCTTCATCCTAACTTTGTCCTTGTCGCGAACAATAGTGAAGAGTTGAAGAGCGTAGAGGGGAGGGAGCGGGGTGGACGTAAGTGATTCCCGTAGATGGTGGGGTTGGGTGGTTTGGTCTGGGGTTGCTTGCATTGCGGACTAAAGTAAAGAGTGAGGTAGGGTAGGGGTGTGGTTGAGACCGGGCCCCCTTAAAGTAACTCGGGGCTCCTAAAGTGCGCGGGCCCTTAGAATCGTGCTAACTTGGTCCTTTGTCTTAATCGTCCTGAGTGTCGGAGTTGTGTCGCAAACAATAGTGAAGAGTTGAAGAGCGTAGGGGGAGGAGGGGATGGTAGGGGTGTTTTGGGTTTTTGTGGTTGAAGAGCAGGGGGGATGGGGGGGGGTGGAAGTGATAACTTTTGGGGATGGGGTTGGAGTGTTAGTCAGAGGTAGCATGCATTGCAGGCTTATATGAAGAGTGAGGTTGGGTGGGGGTATGGTTGAGAATGGGCCCCCTAATAGTGACTCTGGGCGGTGGACCAAAGTGATATCTGTGGGGGGTGGAGTTGGGGTGTTGGTCAGTGGTAGCTGGCATTGCGAAATTGGGGACTAAAGGGAAGATCGTGGGTGGGTGGGGATGTGGATGAGACTAGGCTCCCTAATAGTAACTCTGGGGGGCCCTAAAGTTCGTGGACGCTTAGAATCGTCCTAACTTCGTACTAACTTCATCCTTCATTCTAATCATCCAATCACCCAAGGTAAAAAATATTACAATTAATTACATAATGCACAAGCATAATCAAGCGCAATCATTTCGTTCATTCATTCATTCATTCATTCATTCGTTCGTTCATTTGTTTGTTTGTTCATTTTTTTATGTACTTTCATTTTAATTGTATAATAGTAATAATAATAATAATTATTATTATTATTATTATTATTACAAGAACATTAACAACACCAATAGTAATAATATTATTATTAATAATAATAATAATAACAACAACAACAACAACAACAACAACAACAACAACAACAATAATAATAATAATAATAATAATAAATATTATTATTATTATTATTATTATTATTATTATTATTATTATTATTATACAAGAACATTAACAACAACAATATTAATAATAATAATAATAATAATAATAATAATAATAATAATAATAATATTTATTATTATTATTATTATTATTATTATTATTATTACTATTATTATTACAAGAACAATTACAACAACAATAGTAATATTATTATTATTATTATTAATATTATTATAACTATTATTACAAGAACATTAACAACAACAATATCAATAATAATAATATTAATAATAATAATAATAATAATAATAATAATTTGATCATATATTTTTTCCTCATATGAGCTGAAAAGCACCACATTTCTGCCATTTTTTGGTAAATCTCCTATTTTATTTATCAGTTTTCTTGCCAGAAAAGGCGCTAATCAGTCATGTGACTGCACTTTAGCTGTAGACTGTAGTGTTAAGCCTTTCACATGACTTGCGTCAGGGCTGTTCGCTGAACACCAGCGTCACGAGTGCTTTGACCTCAACATGAATAGTGCAGATACCGTCACTTGGAAGCAAGAAAACGAGGAGTGTACACAGCAAACATGGTATTTGAGCTGTGGGCGAACGCTTTGATACATCACAGATTGAAAAACAGGACCCGCTGAACGTTGCTTTACAAAACCTTCCAGTCCGAGGATGCTCTTTTTGAATTTAAATGACTGGAGGAAGCACTGGAGGCAGCGGAACAGCAGGTTGCAGCTGAGAAAACAAGCAGTTTGGCCTTTAAAGTAAAAATAAAAACCTCAAAGTGAAGATCTATATGAGAGATCTGATGGAGTAATGATGGAGGATTCCTCTCATATATCTGCTCTTACTGAAACATCTCGTATATTTACATAAACACTGTGCTGAAATGAGATGGGGGAGGATTGAGGGATGAGGAAAAGAGCAGAGGCAGGATCTGTGTGTGTGTGTGTGTGTGTGTGTGTGTGTGTGTGTGTGTGTGTGTGTGTGTGTGTGTGTGTGTGTGTGTGTGTGTGTGTGTGTGTGTGTGTGTGTGTGTGTGTGTGTGTTCGTGTGAGTGTCTGAGTGTGTTTGTGTCTGTGAGAGTGTCTGTGTGTTTGTGAGAACGTTTATGTGTGTGTCTGTGTGTGAGTTAGTATGTGTTTGTGTGCATGCGTGTATGTATGTGAGAGTGCTTGTGTGTGTTAGTGTGTGTGTGAGTATGTGTGTGTGTGTAAATATGTATTTGTGTGTGTGTGCGCATGGGTTTGTGTGCATGTGCGTATGTGGGAGACAGAGAGAATTTGTTTGTGTGCGCGTGTGTGTGTGTGTGTGTGTGTGTGTGTGTGTGTGTGTGTGTGTGTGTGTGTGTGTGTGTTCGTGTGAGTGTCTGAGTGTGTTTGTGTCTGTGAGAGTGTCTGTGTGTTTGTGAGAACGTTTATGTGTGTGTCTGTGTGTGAGTTAGTATGTGTTTGTGTGCATGCGTGTATGTATGTGAGAGTGCTTGTGTGTGTTAGTGTGTGTGTGAGTATGTGTGTGTGTGTAAATATGTATTTGTGTGTGTGTGCGCATGGGTTTGTGTGCATGTGCGTATGTGGGAGACAGAGAGAATTTGTTTGTGTGCGCGTGTGTGTGTGTGTGTGTGTGTGTGTGTGTGTGTGTGTGTGTGTGTGTTCGTGTGAGTGTCTGAGTGTGTTTGTGTCTGTGAGAGTGTCTGTGTGTTTGTGAGAACGTTTATGTGTGTGTCTGTGTGTGAGTTAGTATGTGTTTGTGTGCATGCGTGTATGTATGTGAGAGTGCTTGTGTGTGTTAGTGTGTGTGTGAGTATGTGTGTGTGTGTAAATATGTATTTGTGTGTGTGTGCGCGTGGGTTTGTGTGCATGTGCGTATGTGGGAGACAGAGAGAATTTGTTTGTGTGCGCGTGTGTGTGTGTGTGTGTTCGTGTGAGTGTCTGTGAGAGTGTCTGTGTGTTTGTGAGAACGTTTATGTGTGTGTCTGTGTGTGTGTTTGTGTGCATGCGTGTATGTATGTGAGAGTGCTTGTGTGTGTTAGTGTGTGTGTGAGTATGTGTGTGTGTTTGTAAATATGTATTTGTGTGTGTGTGTGCGCGTGGGTTTGTGTGCGTGTGCGTATGTGGGAGACAGAGAGAATTTGTTTGTGTGCGCGTGTGTGTGTTCGTGTGAGTGTCTGAGTGTGTTTGTGTCTGTGAGAGTGTCTGTGTGTTTGTGAGAACGTTTATGTGTGTGTCTGTGTGTGAGTTAGTATGTGTTTGTGTGCATGCGTGTATGCATGTGAGAGTGCTTTTGTGTGTTAGTGTGTGTGTATGTGTGTGTGTGTTTGTAAATATGTATTTGTGTGTGTGTGTGCGTGGGTTTGTGTGCGTGTGCGTATGTGGGAGACAGAGAGAATTTGTTTGTCTGCGCGTGTGTGTGTGTGTTTGTGTTTGTTCGTGTGAGTGTCTGAGTGTGTTTGAGTCTGTGTGTTTGTGAGTGTGAGTGTGTGTGTGCAAGCATGTGTGTGAGTGCTCATGTGTTTGTGAGTATATGTGTGTGTGCGTGAACATTTTTATGTCTGTGTGTGTGAGAGTGTGCACGTGTGCAGGTGTGTGTGAGTGCCAATGTGTGTTAATGTGTGTGTGCGCATGTGTGTGCCAGTGCGTGTGTGTGTGCGTATGTGTACACAGTGAAATGTGTATGACAAGGCTTTCTGTGGAAACTCAACACGAGGAAAGGAAAGGTGCCACTGTGAGTTTGTCACGGACAGCGAAAACTTGCGGAGTGAAGGAGAGAGAGAGAGAGAGAGAGAGAGAGAGAGAGAGAGAGAGAGAGAGAGAGAGAGAGAGAGAGAGACAGAGAGAGAGTTTCCTACGGCTCTGAGACTCTGTCATTCTGATTAAGTCACGCAGAGCAGAAAAGGAGAGCTGGGAAATCAAATCAGTGCAACACCGCAGAACGCATGTGGCGAAACATGGGAAAAAAACAAGCACGGGAAGAGAGATAAAGGGATGAAAGCCACACCACAGAGTCACAACACACACAAACACACACACACATGCGGGCTTCCTCCTGTCCTTTAGGAGGTCTCGCTGGGCTTCTGTTCTGGCCTGCTCAGACGTTCACCTTCAGCTGTCAGACGGCCGTCTCACACTTTCAAAACTTCCAGAAATATTACAAGACTGAGAAAACCATGTCACTTTGCAGACATATAGTGATGGTAAATCTCTGCTGAAACTCCACACACATTACTGCTTCCATTAAACAGATGATGCCACTTGGTTGTTGACACTAAAACAACTGGTTGAAGTCGTTTCTGGCTAAAATTTCAAGAGTTCACACTTAGCTGATGATTGATTATAAAGCTTCTTTGGCATGCTGTCCCTGGAGAGAGCCCTGAGCTCATAAGATCCTTGAGCCCGGGGCTTCCAGCCGTTGCAGGGCAAGAGGGGAGTTTGAGCTCAGGTAGATCTGGAGAACTTCCCTGCTGTAGTAGCTAATAAACAGATAGTTATTGCTCTTAAGAGATTACTACTTACTAGGAGCATGTCTATGGTGCCGATTTGGATTAGTCAGTTTACTTAAGTTGCATGTTTTTGGACGGTGGAAGGAAACCGGGGAACCCGGAGGAAACCCACGCGAGCATGAGGAGAACGTGTAAACTCCGCACAGAAACGTCAGCTGGCTTGGTAAGGACTTTCTAGTTTCTAATGGACCAGTGACGTTCTTTCTGTGAGGCAACAGTGCTAACCACTGGGCCACCGTGCCACCCATCTAGGAAAAGAGGAGGAGTAGAGGTGGAATAGGGGATTCTTTAAAACTAAGATGGCGGGGAAAAAACAAGCATGGGAAGAGAGATAAAGGGATGAAAGCCACACCACAGGGTCGCTACATACACAAACACACACACACACATGCGGGCTTCCTCCTGTCCTTTAGGAGGTCTCGCTGGGCTTCTGTTCTGGCCTGCTCAGACGTTCACCTTCAGCTGTCAGACGGCCGTCTCACACTTTCAAAACTTCCAGAAATATTACAAGACTGAGAAAACCAGACATAGAGTGATGGTAAATCTCTGCTGAAACTCCACGCACATTACTGCTTCCATTAAACAGATGATGCGACTTGGTTGTTGACACTAAAACAACTGGTTGAAGTCATTTCTGGCTAATATTTCAAGAGTTCACACTTAGCTGATGATTGATTATAAAGCTTGTTTGGCGTCCCTGTAGAGAGCCCTGAGCTCAAAAGATCCTCGAGCCTAGGGCTCCCTCTCGTTACAAGGTGAGAGGGGAGTTTGAGCTCAGGTAGATCTGGAGAACTTCCCTGCTGTAGTAGCTAATGAACAGATAATTATTGCTCTTAAGAGATAACTACTTACTAGGAGCATGTCTATGGTGCCGATTTGAATTAGTCAGTTTACGTAAGTTGCATGTTTTTGGACGGTGGAAGGAAACCGGGGAACCGGGAGGAAACCCACGTGGAAGAACGTGTAAACTCCGCACAGAAACGTCAGCTGGCTTGGTAAGGACTTTCTAGTTTCTAATGGACCAGTGACGTTCTTTCTGTGAGGCAACAGTGCTAACCACTGGGCCACCGTGCCACCCATCTAGGAAAGGAGGAGGAGTAGAGGTGGAAGGGGGGATTCCTTAAAACTAAGATGGCGGGAAAAAAACAAGCATGGGAAGAGAGATAAAGGGATGAAAGCCACACCACAGGGTCGCTACATACACAAACACACACACACACACATGCGGGCTTCCTCCTGTCCTTTAGGAGGTCTCGCTGGGCTTCTGTTCTGGCCTGCTCAGACGTTCACCTTCAGCTGTCAGACGGCCGTCTCACACTTTCAAAACTTCCAGAAATATTACAAGACTGAGAAAACCATGTCACTTTGCAGACACAGAGTGATGGTAAATCTCTGCTGAAACTCCACACACATTACTGCTTCCATTAAACAGATGATGCGACTTGGTTGTTGACACTAAAACAACTGGTTGAAGTCATTTCTGGCTAATATTTCAAGAGTTCACACTTAGCTGATGATTGATTATAAAGCTTGTTTGCCGTGCTGTCCCTGGAGAGAGCCCTGAGCTCAAAAGATCCTTTTTTGCAAGAGAACTAAACTGTTTTGCAGATTTGGTGAAGGGTTTGCTTATTGGTGTGTAGAGTTTTGCAAAAATAGCCAGTAGTTACAAAAAATGTGCTTAAGAATTCGGAAAAAAACTGTAATGTACAAGAGGCTCAAATTCGCTCATTTTAAGGCGGGGACCTGCGGACGTGCAACAACTTTGATCATAAGGTAAACACAAAACAACAGTCTCCATCCGGAGCTCCTTCACGGGACTCCACACTTGTAAACACTCGCTGCATCGGGCGCGCAGCTCTCACCTCCGACCAATCACAGAGCTTGCGCTACGCGTACGTGTTACATTTTTTGAGAGGGGTGCGTCAACGTCGCTGACGGCCACGGCGAGGGGCTATGCATCCACGCGTAGGCTGCGCCGTAGCATACGCGTGCGCTTGATGCAGAAGTATAAATCAACCTTAACACTGAACAAAAAAGGCTTACAGTGAGTCATTATGATGAATGGAGAAGAAGTGGTCATAGTGTTTTACATTAAGCACATCAGTGTACAACTGTTCTTAAAAATGTCTCTTCATGTGATGGTTTGTGTGTGTCATTTGAAAACAAAATACCATTTTGAGAAGAAAGTACACTGTTTTGAATAAAAAGTTTCATTTTGCAGGAGAATTGGAGGGTTTTTCCCAATGTGTGTGTGTTTTGTCATGGAAAAACTGTAAGCCGAAAAAAAAAAGAAATGAATGAATGAATCATTTCAGAAAAGACCCAACAACAATGTTCAAGCAGTTGCTTGGTCCTAAAGAGGTCAAGTTTAACAGATTTCTGGTGTTACTGTACGTTCACACCGAAAGCGGCGAGAGCGTCAAAGTAGCCGGAAGTCATTCATTTTCAATGGGAGCCGGCGGCGATAAGCGGCGAGGAGCAGCGCGGAGCGTCTTCGCCGGTGTGAGCATCGAGGAGAGTTGAAATTAAGTCAACTTTATGGTAATGAGCTATGACGCGGTTCGGCGGCAAGCAATCAGCATAGATATATACACTAGATATCGCATAGGGACCCTGAGCATGCGTCAATAGCGCCGCCACATTGGTACAGTGCTCCTGGGACAAAAGTCATTCAACCGCATTAGTCAAGACAGTGTGCCAATGTGAAGATGCTGGACTTTAGCGGTGTGTACGGATGTAGTAACGAGCAAACAAAGAAAACAAAGCTCAAAGGCAGAACATTTCATAGGTAAGATTTAGTTTTTTTATGTTTTTGTATGTTATGAACTTTTGTGCTTAACAAGTAACGTTATTGATGATAATACAGTCTCTTGCTGCATTCACCATAAGGCAAAGCAGCACCAACTCACACTAAATTCTAGACTTATGCTAGTTTTGTTGAATAAAATAAGCAAACTATGTTATGAAATATGACAACAAGACACTGCGCTGCTAGAAACTTGTATTATTGTCGGCTAAGTGAACGAGTCGTTCATAACGAAGATTCATTCACAAACTAATCGCGCCCTCCGTCAGAATGAGAAGTGAACGCAGGAGAGGGGGGGTGTTTCAGGACATGGATTAGATCAAATTAAACAGGGAAGGAGGATAATGCATTTCCATGCACACAACCACACGCTCTTTGTCGGCGATGCCCGTGCGGTCACATCCATCAATGTATAAAAGTGATGTAAAATTATAATATTTCGTAATTGTAAAAAATATTTGCATACTGACCACCGGGGAAAACTCCCGATCATAGATATATGTTTATATGTGTATTTCTCTGGCTTTGGATGGCCACAGTCCTCCACTGCACCTTGGTCCCGCATTCATTTCAAAGGAGCGCTACCCTGTACTAAAATGGCGGCTCTATTGACGCATTCGTTCTAATAGACAACAGCAGGGTAGGCGACATCTAATGTATATATCTATGAGCAATCAGAATGCAGAAGTCCACCGCTTGAGAGGAGTCCAGAGAACACAGTCACTGTGAACTTTGGTTCCGACCACAGTTGTTCCCAAGGGTTTAATTATTGCGGTCGCTGATTTCCAATTATTTGCAATGTTTTCTTACTGGAACGTAGATTTAAAAAGTTACTGGCGAGTTACTGATGTGCATCAATATTATATATCTTTTTTTTTTCTTTAAAAAAAAAGCGGGAATTTCATGCTACAATACAAAACAGTATTGCTGCTTCAGAATATTTCAGGCACATTGTGGAGCAAAGCCACACCACATGAAACTAGATCTTCCATAGTTAAGTGAATTTGATAATAAGTGTGCAACACCTTCACGCTAGAAAGCTTGTTTTATGCAGGAGTGTAACTGATATGATATGCTACAACGGCTCCTTTAAATACGAGATCAATGTGTAGCGAATTTTGACGCTCTCGTTGCCGGAGCTCAAGGCAGACAGCGTTGTCGCCAGGGCGGCCAGGGGTGCGTTTCCCAAAACCATCGTTAGCCAACTAAGGTCGCAAGTTTCGTCGTTACAAACATAGTTCATTGATTTGCTGTTTCCCAAATCCATCGCTCCAACGAACATTCGCAAACTGCGTCGTAAACTTGAGCTCTTGAAACGACACCTCTGGAGCTGTAGTTAAAAGCATAGTTCCTGGCTGTGTTCTATTCCCACTTATCCCCCCTATGCCCTATTCATTTAGAGCATTCTAACATTCAAAGCTGGAATTATTAAAAATAAAAAAGCATTAAGTTAATCTCTCTTAGGTGTAATTTGCTTTCAAAGTATTTTTACAGTTCAGTTTTAGCGATCTTCATGTTTACAATTGTGCTCCCTTCCCAGTGCACTTTGAAAACATTGATGTCATTTTGAACACAGCCTCATGGCGAAAGCTATAGGTATATTTAAAAGCGCAAATTATGTTACAGTACGTCTCCAAAGCTTGTGAAAATAAATAACATAGCATACGTTAATTCTTTTATTTTATAGTGGGTTATTTATTAAGTTTCTCTGCTGTATATGACATGAGCCTGTTGGTTAGAACTTTCTGCTGTGGTTTGCATGTGAAATTGTATTTTTTTTAATAAATAAACAATATCCTAAATAATAATAATAATAATAATAATAATCATCATCATCATCATCATCATTATTAATATTATTATTAAAGTAAATATATTTATAATAAATAGACTCATTATTTATTTATTTATATGATTTATATATGATATTAGAATAGTGTTCGCTTTTGTAAGTGATTTTATGTTTTAGAATAGAATATGTAATGTTCAACTTCTCAATAATATTAGTAAAGCAAACACAGGCCCTATATGTTTACAAATATTTCAATGAATATGGAAACTGAGTGCATGTTTTTACCAAAACTAATATTGGATTTTATTTTAAATGCGAGTTTGTGTAAAACAATATAATTTGCACAAAGAAATGATGGGGTTCTTCTCTGAAGAAGTTACTCCACCCCGTTTAGAGCATCATTATGGGCGTTTTACGTTATAACTAACGTGGTTCAAGCGATGGATCTGCGACAGAGAAACTACGGGTTTTGGGAAACACTCGTCACTACATCGTTCTTTTGCCAAACGATGCATCGCACTATGATAGTTCAGCCGCAAGTTACGTCGTTGTTTGGGAAACGCACCCCAGAGCGACCTTTGACACTCTCGCTGCTTTCGGTGTGAACGTACAGTTACTCTATTGACTTTTGTTCTGAATATTGTATACATATTTCCCATATTTTTCAGTTTGTATATTTTAAAGGTATAGTTCACACAAAAGTAATGAATAAATCATTTGACAGCACTAAAATAGACATAAAATGAGACCCCGGCAAGACATTCCCATCGCTAGTCTCGAGTATCAGCGTGATGTTATTTAGCAGGAATGAAGCTCTTGTGATGCCAGCTAATGGCCTCAAGCTCAGATCAAAATACTTCTCTTTCAAAAATCTTTTACTCGTGAATCTGTGTGAACGCTTCAGGTAATGCGGCCGATTACATAGGCGCTGTTGTGGTAGAACATTGAGTCTTTCTGAAGAACACTAGCACTTTGATGGATTCTTTGAGGCAGACGCACACGGCGCGCATTCAAATTGAGCTGTTTTAAGTTGAACTCGTGCCACTTTGATTGCGAATATTTCCTCTGGCTTTTGACGCGAACGCAATACATTTAGATCAGAACAGACACGTCTTTTGTCTTTACAGTCAATTCTTTGTGTGAGACAAGAGGCAGTAATGGATGAATATTTAATAAAAGAGCTTCACACACACACACATAGACAACACAAACAAATAGAAGGAAAATAGTCATTCATCAGTTGTTGTTCTCTGTAGGGACGCATTTAATTCTTGTCTCTTTATTGGACGAAAGATACAGGATGACAAGCTTCCCGCAGGAAGGAAACATCGCAGATCAGATCTGTTTAATGTCTCGATTGTTGAGATTGCATGAGGAGAAAATGGATTTCTCTCATGGAGGAAAAAGGGAAGCAAAATCGCATGTTCATCGCCTCAAGAGTTTCAGAAAAAAGGCATGTCTGTATCTCAAACTGTGCTCAGGTTTTCCTAGATACAAAAATAAACTTTTATTATTTTATTATTTTACTTTTCACTTATTTATTCATTCATTCATTCATTGTCTTGTCGGCTTAGTCCCTTTATTAATCCGGGGTCGCCACAGCGGAATGAACCACCAACTTATCCAGCACGATTTTACGCAGCGGATGCCCTTCCAGCCACAACCCATCTCTGGGAACTTCACTTATTTATTTATTTATTATTTTTATATATTATTTTTATTTATTAATTTATTATTTTTATTTATGTATTTATTTATTTAACTTTTACAACAACATTAACATTTTTTTTAACATTTTTTAACACTTTTTTTAACATTAACACATAAATGAATGAATGAATGAATGAATGAATGAATACTTCCAAGAAAGTCTTATGTTCCAACTATTTTTTTTGCCTATTCATTGAACAAACATGAAACATTTCAATATTTTCTTTATATATATATATATATATATATATATATATATATATATATATATATATATATATATATATATATATTTTTTTTTTTTTTCTAAATAGAGCTATGATTAAATGTAAATTAGACGCATGTTTAGTGAGATTTTTTTTCACTCTCTTTCTCATGAGATGCATCTCATGAGAAAAATACCACTA
>LR812536.1:63548262-63565762 GCA_903798195.1 Danio kyathit | reverse complement strand
AATTATTTAATCATTCATTCATTTGTTCATTCATTCAATCATTTAAATATTCATTCATTCATGCACCCATTCATTCGATCATTCATTAATTTATTTAATATTTATTCATTCATTTATTAATCATTCATCCATCCATCTATCACTATTACCGCCCATTCATTCATTCATTCATTCATTCATTCCTTTAATTATTCATTCATTTATTTAACTAGTTACTTATTCATGCATGTATTTGTTTAATCATTAATTTATTAATTAATTTATTTATTCATTCAATTAATTATTTAATCATTCATTCATTCGTTCATTCATTCAATCATTTAAATATTCATTCATTCATGCACCCATTCATTCGATCATTCATTCATTTATTTAATATTTTTTCATTCATTTATTAATCATTCATGCATCCATCTATCACTATTACCGCCCATTCATTCATTCATTCATTCATTCATTCATTCATTCATTCATTCATTCATACATTTATTAATTCATCCAAACCCTCCATCACTATTACCACCCATTCATTCATTCATTCATTCATTCATTCATTCAATTAATTATCCATCCATCCATCCATTTATTCATCCATCAATACATCCATCCATCCATCCATCTCTACACCCCCCCCCCCCACTCATTGATCAGTTAATTCATTCATTCATTAATTTTTTAGTTTTTTAAATTAATTATGTGTTTGTTTGTTTGTTTATTTATTTATCTGTTTGTTATGTATAAACAGTATACATATACAGTATGTGGTCATGTACAGTTATGTTTTATATATTTCTTTTCTTTTGTAGAAAGTCTTATTTTATTTTTATTTTTAGGTTGGCTTGAATAAAGACAGTTTAATTTTTCAATATAAATTTAAGGTCAATATTATTAGATTATTGTATTTATTCAATTGACTACAGAACAAACCACTGTCATCCAATAACCTGTCTAATTACCTTAACTTGCCTAGTTAATATAATAAACTACTGTAGTTCAGTCTTTAAACTGCACTTTAAACCAAATACAAGTATCTTGCACAGTCGCCATGGCAAAATAAATTAGTCATTAGAAATCAGTTATTAAAACTATCATGTTAAATAATGTGTTGAAAAAAAACAAAGCATATCAAATTAAAGCATATCAGCACTTTCTGTCGTCACATCTCTCCAATGTTTTTATATCCATCCAACAAAATTGCTCGGGATGGCTTGTGACTAGCAGTGAGCATCAAGCTTGGGTCAGGGAAAAATACCTGCAGGCTGGATATCTGTGTCACAGTGACCAGAGATGATGCTGAGAAGCTGAAAAGCGGGTCGGTGACATCTAAATGTGTTTGTTTGTGTTTTTGGCATTGAAGAGAGAGCCAGCAGCCAACAACAGGGTCACCGCAGGACACCAGACACACACCTCTGTGATGTTTTAACCTATTACAGGTCGGCCTGTGAATGAACACTGAACTGTACTGCTGTGAACCGAACCACATGAGAGCAGTTATGAGGATTCGACTACTTGTAATAGTTGATTCAACTCATTTTTTGTGTGTTTTTAGAACTAGAAATATTTACAGCAAGTCTGAATTGTTGTATTGTGGTCAGTGGTTAAATATTATCAAAATGAAAACGTGTATGTAAATGTGAAGAATCGTGAAAAAACACAATGAGTCATGTTACTGGCCATATGTGTGATGACTAATGCTTTGTTTAATTATGGCCTTGGATCAGGCAGATTACTCAGATGTTGTATACTGACAACGTAAGGCTTTGTTTTATATACTGTAGTCATTTTCTTGGGAAGACTTTGAGAATTTATTTATTTATTTATTTTTTTACTTAGCCACTTGATAAAATGAACTCCTGGTAAGAGGTTTAACAAATAAAATAAAATAAAATAAAATAAAATAAAATAAAATAAAATAAAATAAAATAAATATTTTGGATGCAATTATATAAAAAAAAAATTTAAAAAATAAAGTAATTTGGATGTAAATTATATTAAAATTAAATTAAAATCAAATAAATAAATAAAATATTTTGGATGTAAATGAATATTATATATTAAAAAAATTAATTTAAATAAAATTAAAATATTTTGTATTTAAATTAATATTATATATTAAAAAATAAAATAAAATAAAAATATTTTGGATTTAAATTACATTAAAAATAAAATAAAATAAATTATTTTGGATGTATATTAAATTACATATTAAAAATAAACTAAACTAAAATAAAATAAATATAATATTTTGGATGTAAATTATATTATATATTAAAAATAAAATAAAACAAAATAAAATAAAATAAAATAAAATAAAATACATAAAATATTTTGGATGTAAATTATATTATATATTTAAAAAATAAAATAAAATAAAATATTTTGGATTTAAATTACAAATAAAATAAAATAAAATAAAATAAAATAAAATATTTTTGGATGTAAATTATATTACATATAAAAAATAAACTAAAATAAAATAAAAAAATAATAAAAATAAAAAAATATAAATAATTTGGATGTAAATTATATTAAAATTAAATTAAAATAAATAAATAAAATATTTTGGATGTAAATGAATATTATATATTAAAAATAAATAAAAATAAAATAAAAATATTTTGGATTTAAATTAATATTATATATTAAAAAATAAAATAAAAATATTTTGGATTTAAATTACATTAAAATAAAATAAAATAAAATAAATTATTTTTGGATGTATATTATATTACATATTAAAAATAAACTAAACTAAACTAAAATAAATAAAATAATTTGGATGTAAATTATATTAAAAATAAATTTAAATAAAATAAATAAATAAAATATTTTGGATGTAAATTAATATTATATATTAAAAAATAAAATAAAATAAAATAAAATATGTTTGGATGTAAATTATATTATATATTAAAAATAAAAATAAAATAAAATAGTTACATTTATAACATAATAAATATTAATATAATACTGAATAACAAAAAAAAAACACGTCAACATTATAACATAGCTCATGATGACTTGTAATTTAATCAAACGTGAGCTAATCAATGTTCCTCTGTATTCATACATTTTGAAACCAAAAGAAAACACTTTTAAAATGACTTTAAATTAACTGCATAGTTATCAAAAAAAATTCCATGGAAGTCAATGAGGGCCAGCTACCATCATTATTCAGAATATCTTATTTTTTGTGTTCAACAGAAGAAAGAAATGCAAATATGATGGCAGCATTGTCATTTTTGGGTGAAATATCCCTTTCAGCACACAAGCTGTAGAATCAGTTCAAGTTAACCTCTTGTGGTTTATTTCCACAAACAACATGCTAGCAACGCAATCCTCCAATCACGACCCATCATCTGTATAACCTTTATAGATTTATCACTAGACCCCACATCCCATCAGAGACAGGTTATAATCCCACTTTATCAAAAGCGCACAGACAAACTCCAACAAGCACACAGCGCAGGCAATGTTGCAGTCTATGTACAGAGATCCTGTCAAGCCGACGGTCCACACATCAATCACACAAGTGTCACTGCAGCTCTGTCCTGCGCTTCAAATCTGGAGATCATAGGAGCGAAACACAGCCGGGCCTGAGACTGGAGCCAAGTTAGAGCTTGTTTGTGGTCTGTCATTCTGTGTCAGACACTGGAAAAAATCTATTTGCTTTTCCACCTGTCATGGTTCTCAAAAACTGAGGGACTGTATAGCGTGTCGGTAAACAATGTGTCCAACATGTCAGAATGTGTTTATGTGCTATTCGTCACACGCTACACAAAATCAATGTTTTCCTGTCAGCGGCGATACAATATCGACTCGCTCATATTTTGTTGTTAATTAAGCCGTTTAAGTAAGCATGAGCATCATCTGATGTGTTTATGAGTAGGGACGTCACATGTGTTTAGAAGATGCGATTTAGCATTTCCTGGTGTTACACAGTTCACAAGCAAACTCACAAGCGGCTATAAAATCGAGCAGTATTAATTCAATGAAAGACTTCCTTTGACTTACACACTGCAGAAAATACTGGGCTTGTCCCAACACAAATTAAGTTAACTTAATAGTTTTTTATATATATATATATATACAGGGAGTGCAGAATTATTAGGCAAATGAGTATTTTGAGCACATCATCCTCTTTATGCATGTTGTTTTACTCCAAGCTGTATAGCAGGGCTATTCAATTAGTTTGTCACGGGGGCAGTTCATGAAAAGCATCCCAAACGAAGGGCCGGAGAGATATGACTTGCAATATAAGTGATGACACAACTGCATATAAGAGCCAATATGTTGAATTTTTGCTCCTTTAGACACCCACGTTGTATTTGTCTACATTAAAATGGTAATATATTGTATTTTTAAAGTATATAATATCACTGCATTGTACGATAAGTTTTTTAACAAACATTCAAATGTTGTATTTCACAGCACAACAAAATCAGTGCATTGCTTAAATAGGCTTCTTCTACATTCACACACATTCATATGTTATGTTTTGAACTGCATAACAATTATGGATGCAACAATTATAGATTTTGGCTGTACGATTACGATGAAGAATAATCAGGGTTTCACTGTTATCACGTCTAATGTAAATTTAAGCTTTATATTAGCTAGATTTAAATCTGGACATCCCTAACTAATATTAAAAAAAACCTTTAAAAGGCATTTTCATTAGTAATAGTTTTTATGCTGTAGGTTTTTCTGTGCTTATAGGGCTACACAATTATGTGTGTGTTTATAGAGAGGAAAGGGAGAAAATAATATAATAATAATTGTTATGAAGGTCGGCGCCAATATTTAGATTAACTGTTGTTATCATTAGCGTTCATACATACATAATCATTTTAATAATAGGTCGTCTAACATGTCTTTTGTTTACATTGCACTGAAAGCTAAGCATAACTCTCACCGCTACAGCATGAGATGTTTTCTACTGCTTGCGCCCAGACAGCCGCGAACACGTTGCTCCGCTTGCGCCCACATATTGGCATATATTCTTACGACATAACAAACTTGCGCGCGGGAAAGACGTGATATGGGAACGGCCCGCGGCTATAGTTATTACAGTGTGCGTGCGTATTAGCTTCGGTGGACAAGCTCGGAACTTTAAACTACCGCACAGTTGGCAACTTGGCGTAACTTTGTTCAGCAGTTTCGTTTCGTGCGGCAGAACAGAAATGCAGAAATGCGGCTTAGAGAAGCCTTTACGATTAATTAACCGTGACGAATTAAAGCGCAGTTAATAGTGAAATCGGTTAATTGTTGCATCCCGAATAACAATATCAGTGCATTGTACAAAAGACCTTTTCTACAAACATATTCAAATGTATTCGGCTGGTCTCACCACTCGCCACTGTCAGGTGACTCGCTCTGCACAGCTTGTGCTGTTTTGAACAGACGCACGTCACTTCATAACTAGGCTATAGCGGCCGTTTTTTGACTGAACTAAATGTATTCTTGATGTCTTGGTCACACTATTTGGAGGGCCAGAACAAATTGCCTTGGGGGCCGGGTTCGGCCCGCGGGCCGCCAATTGAATAGCCCTGCTGTATAGGCTTGAAAGCCTACTACTAATTAAGCATATTAGGTGATGTGCATCTCTGTAATGAGAAGGGGTGTGGTCTAATGACATCAACACCCTATATCAGGTGTGCATAATTATTAGGCAACTTCCTTTCCTTTGGCAAAATGGGTCAAAAGAAGGACTTGACAGGCTCCGAAAAGTCAAAAATAGTGAGATATCTTGCAGAGGGATGCAGCACTCTTAAAACTATTTTTAATATATTAGTAAGAAATAAATGCTTATGGAGACACTGTAAATGGCACTGGCTTAATTTAACTTAAAAAAAAACATTGGAACTTAAAACTATTAAGTTGACAACTCATTTTTGTAATTTTTCATGTATGCACACTATATTTTTCTTATTAAGCGGCTTAAATAAGCATGAGCATCATCTGATGTGTTTATGAGTATGAGCATCAGATGCGATTTAGCATTTCCAGCTAGATCTTGGTGTTAATGTTGACGAGCGACCTCCGCCACTGCTTTCTAGTGATCATTCCTGCTGATCATTAAGTAAACAGCACTCGTTGATGAGTTAGGAGACACTGTTGATGGCACTGTCTGACCTGTACTCATCCATTAGCCATCTGCCGAGCGTCTAGAATTGAGATGCAAGCGGAAAAGAAATGATGCACATTCCTCTCGGTTTTAACACATTATTTTTGAAGGGGTCTACTCTGTGGCTTTCGAGTTAACCTCGCACAGCTTTTAAAAAGAGATTAGCAGAAGCCATATATAGCAAGGACACAGAGCAGATTAGCCATGTTTAAATAGCCTCCTGTGGGAGGAGTCACAAACACCAGCAGTTCAATAGCAAAACTGCAACATCAGAAAAAGGATACTTGTATAGTTTTGCGGGGGGAAGGGATTGGTTACTTGGAATAATCAATATTTGTTCATCTTTTTGTGCGGTGGCTCAGTGGTTAGCACTGTCGCCTCACAGCAAGAAGGTCATTGGATCGAGTCCTGGCTGGGTCAGTTGGCATTTTTGTATGGAGTTTGCAAGTTCTCCCCATGTTGGCGTGGGGTTCCTCCGGGTGCTCCGGTTTCCCCCACAGTCCAAAGACATGCGCTATAGGTGAATTGAATAAGCTATGTTGGCCATAGTGTATGAGTGTGTGTGTGAATGAGTGTGTATGATTGTTTTACAGTACTGGGTTGCAGCTGGAAGGGCATCCGCTGCTTAAAACATATGCTGGATAAGTTGGTGGTTCACTCCGCTGTGGCGACCCCTGATGAATAAAGGGATTAAGCCGAATGAAAATGGATAAATGTATAATCATTTTGAAAATCAGATCTTTGAGATATTTTCAGGAATGTAGGAAATGGGTAAAAATATACACTGATAAAAGTATTTAGATACTTAAAAGTGAGTAAACATGTTACTGACATATTTAAGCGACAAACTGACTTCACTTATAAAAATAAATACATACAAATAAAAATAAGTAAACCCGTTGTAACTTGAAACTGTGGACTTAACTTATTATTTTTTTTTACTTATTAACTTATTTACTTAATCATTTCACTTTTTTTAAACTAAAGTTACCTAATCGCTGCTTACAGTGGATTATCTCGCATAGTACATTACATATAGTCATTAAGCCGACGCTTTTATCCAATGCGATTTAAAACTGAGGCGGCATTCAGCGATTCAACAAGAAGAGGCAATACATGCAAGAAGGGTTTTTCTTTTTTGAGAGAGATGAGTGTTTTCACAGGTGGTTTGTCAAGCCCACTCGCCTATGTGAGGCATATAAATGCATAATGTTCATTTTTTGTTTTTTCAAAATGTGCAAAACTGGTGCAAGTGTTGGTTAAAATGACAAGAATGAAAGATTTTGCTTTCTACAGGTGGTTTGTCAAACCCACTCACCTGTGTGAGGCAAGCTCAGAATGGTATCCCACACACTATGGATATCAATGATAGTAATGTTTCCATTCACTTATTTTTATTTTTTTTTTTTTAAAGATTTATTTTTGGACTTTTTGCCTTTATTAGATAGGACAGTATTTAGACAGGAAGCGAAGTTGGAGAGAGAGAGGGGGGTAGGGTAGGGAAATGTCCTCGAGCCGAGATTCGAACTCGGGACGCCCTGACGTGCTATTGCACCATATGTCAGCGCGCTATCCACTAGGCTATTGCGCCGACCCATCCACTTATTTTTATGCGCATTTTAGAATATTGGATTAAAATATTATAGAACTATAGAATGCAGAGTTGTCTTGCGGCAAAGTATGTAACTGCCCTACCCCTGCCATTTTTCCCACCACTGATGTTGGTGGTGGCGCTTGGGTAGTTGAAAAAATTATCAGCAATTTTCCGGAAACGGATCATGTGTGAACAGGTCCTTTTTGAAAATACTGGTAAATTCGTTCTGGGAATTTTCCGGAAAGAGAAGTTGTAACATTACTGGTAATTTGCCAGAATGCTGCTCTGTGTAAACACAGAAGGAAAATTGCTGGAAAGAGCGTGTTCACGTTTAGAACGTGCTAACGTGAGACGTCTACTTTAGCCAATCAGAACACTCAGAGGCATTCACATCCGTGCAGTTTATGAAAATAAAAGCCTTAGAATTTTTTTTCAGACACATTTAGCTGCTAGATGTTAGTCAGATAACATTTCTATGTTCCTTCGTAATGCCAACTGTGGAAAAGAATTATTGCTAAAATGCTTATGATGAACCGCTGTTTGTTTATCTTAAAGCTCTGCTTCAGGTGCTTGACGCGTGTCCACGTGAAGACGTATACACACATATTATGTATATCTCGACATACGAAAGTGTTCCTCCATATGTTTTCATTGAAATCTTTGCGGTTCACACTTCTGCCTTTGGATGTCTCTAGGACAAAGCAGATGCATGATGCTAAAGCTTTAAATAAAAGTGAAACCATCAACAAAAGTCTGACCTCTATTATGTTTACAAATACAAGCGGAGCCAATTAGAGCTCATTTCTGGTTAATGATGTCAGAATTTACAGATATTTTGGAATAGATGTGTAAATGGTCTTTTCTGGAAAAATTCTGGAAAGTCATTGCCTGTGTGAACAGCGTTTTTTTTAATATAGCGGTAGGGTTGTTCGGGTAATTTTCAGAATATTTATCACTGTGTGAATGTGGCTAATGTAAGACAGCGTATTGCCGGTACGATTGTTCCACTACCACATCACAGACAATATTGTAACAAATACTTCAATCTCAGCAGTAATAACATCACATGCTTTATTTCGTATTCCTTCCACTTTAAAATACGTAATAATCAATAAAGGCTAAATGATACTTGTCGTTATATACGTATAATGTCAAGCAATGCCTAGGAAATTGTGCAAAATCTTTACAAAAAATATATATTTCATACTTTGCCTAAAACCATCAGGCATTCTATAGATTTTCTAGGCATTCGATACAATATTGGGATTTCACACGTTGCTGGTAACAAATGCATTTAGAAAAAAAACATATGAACAAAACTGAGTAAGATTTACTTTTTATCCAATAAGAAAAAAGTGTGCATAAACTACCATAAAAACAGAAAAGGGTGCTTTATTAACTGTAAAAATAAAATGCAGGGTTCCACACAAATAATTCATGTTGTTACAACACACATTGATTAAGTTTAACTTGACAAATTTAAGTGGATTGAACATAAAACAATTAAGTTGTTCCAAAAAAAATCTTAAGAATTGTGTTGTTTTAGCTCATTTTAAATAAGTAGCAAAAGAACAAGTAGCACAAATATAAAATTTTCAAATTTTCAGCACAAGGCGGTTCATTCCACTGTGGCGACCTCTGATAAATCAGAGACTAAGCCAAAAGTAAATGAATGAATGGAAGTTTGAGAATCTTTTATGCGATATTCCAGTTTTGTGCATATCTAATTTGCATCTTTGCAAATGATTTTCATTCATTCATTCTTTTTCTTGTCGGCTTTGTCCCTTGTGGGGTCGCCACAGCGGAATGAACCGCCATCTTATCCAGCATGATTTTACGCAGCGGATGCCCTTTCAGCCGCAACCCATCTCTGGGAACATCCACACACTCATTCACACTCATACACTACGGACAATTTAGCTTACCCAATTCACCTGTACTGCATGTCTTTGGACTGTGGGGGAAACCGGAGCACCCGGAGGAAACCCACGCGAACGCAGGGAGAACATGCAAACTCCACACAGAAACGCCAACCGACCCAGCCTAGCCGAGGTTCGAACCTGCGACCCAGCGACATTCTTGCTGTGAGGCAACAGCACTACCTACTGCGCCACTGGGTTGCCCAAATGATTTTCACCATTCCTTAAAATATCTTATTTTTCAATCAACAGAAGAAAGAAAATAAATCAAGTTTGTAGAGGGTGAGAAAAAAAAAAGTTAATCTTTGTGCAAACACTTAACATGTCTTTAATGAAAAAGCAAATCAAATGTTAAACTTCTGTCATTGTGACATGCCGCTTATAAGCCACGCTAATCAAAGAAGCCTCAAGACTGTATATATAGCCTCCAGTTCAGGCAGTAGGCAGGATTTTAAGTAGGCAGGTTTCGACAAAACCACCATTGATTCGAAGATCTACTGTTCAGGGAAACTTGAGATCTCATCTAAGTCCTGTAATTAAAAGCTGCGCGCGGTTTACAGTGCGACAGAGTTTTAATTACGCAGGATAAATGTAAACAGCCATGACCCAGACCTACAATTCTGCACACGACCTCAGCTGGAAGAACAACACACAAGAGTAAATCCACAGTGTACCTATGGCAACACTACAGCACATACCTATCTGTAATGTTATTTCTGAATCAATAAAGCCTTTCTGCGAACATCAGCAAAGACGTGTAGGCTGAGAGTAAATCTGCGCATATTGCTAAATACTGTACAAATGCAAGAGTGTCGGTAGAAGCAAAGCTAGGAGCAGGATCAGTTCGGTGGCATTGTGTGACCTTGTTTTGGGGTGCAATATTGCATGTGACAGACCCATTCATTAGTTCTTGACCAGACCAAACCAGAAAAAAAAAACATCTAGACATCCTGTATTTATCCCAAATTGCTCCTATTATTTAGGCGAACAAATCTAAAAGGACATGACCTTTAGATAATGCAACATGGGTGTAGAGTAAAGTTGATGAAGAGTAAAATACTGGATGTCTCTAGGATGGGGGTTGAGGAAAGAAAATGTGTGACTAAAAGAGATGGCCGGTCACAGTGGTTTGCATTAGCTTTTTTACAGTGTATTGACTTGCATAGTACTTTACATTTAGTGATTTAGCAGAAAATTTTATCCATGCAACTTACAATTGAGGAGACATTCAGCGATTCAGTAAGAAGAGGCAATACACACAACAAGTGCTAATTATACAACTGAACTGTTTGTGCTCAGAGAATTAAGTGCTAGAATTAGAATTATATATTTTTTTGAAGTAAGAGTGTTTCTACAGGTGGTTTGTCAAACCCACTCACCTGTGTGAAGCACACTTCATAAAGGTTGTTTTGTTTTGTTGAGGTTTTGTTTTCATTCATTCATTCATTTTCTTTTCGGCTTAGTCCCTTTATTAATCTGGGATCGCCACAGTGGAATGAACCGCCAGCTTATCCAGCACATGTTTTACGCAGTGGATGCCCTTCCAGCCACAACCCAACACTGAGAAAATGGTTTGTTTTGTTTGACTTTTTTATTTTATTTTGTTCTGTTTGATGTTGTTTAGTTTTGTTAGATGTTTTGTTTAGTTTGATGTTGTTTTATTTTGTTTTGTTCTGTTTTGTTTGATTTTGTTTTGTTTTTTGTTTGATTTTGTTTTGTTTTATTTTGTTTGATGTTTTATTTTGTTGTTTTGCTTGATGTTTTGATTGATGTTGTTTTGTTTGACATTTTGTTTTGTTTTTTTTTTTTTTTTGTTTTGTTTGACTTTTTTGTTTCGTTTTATGATGTTTTGTTTAGTTTTTTTGTTTTGTTTGATGTTTTGTTTTGTTGTTTTTTGTTTGATTTTGCTTTGTTTTGTTTGATTTTATCTTGTTTTTTTAGTTTTTTGACATTTTATTTCATTTTATGTTGTTTTGTTTTATGCTGTTTTGTTTTGTTTGATTTAGTTTAGTTTTGTTTTATGTTGTTTTGTTTGATTGTTTTTTATTATAATTATTTTTTCGGGGTTTTCACCTTTAATGGAAAGGACAATAGAGAGTATTGACAGGAAAGTGCGAGGAACAGAGAGAGGGGAAGGATTGGCATAGGACGTCGAGGTGGGAATCAAACTCGGGTCGCCGTGAGCACCGGGGTGCATGTGTCGATGCAGTAACCACTACACCATTGGCGCCGATATTGATGTTGTTTTGCTTGACTTTGTTTTGTTTTGTGTAGTGAAAATGTGCAAAACTGGTGCAAGTGTCTGTTAAAATGACCAAGATGGAAGAGTGTATTTTCTACAGGTGGTTTGTCAAACACACTTACCTGTATGAGGCAAGCTCAGAATAGCATCCCCCACACTACGAATATCATCAATAGCTGTTTCCATCCACCTATTTTTTTGTGCATTTTGGAATATTGTGTTAAAAATGTTTAACAGGAATATCAATGCACGCATACATTTTAGAATGGGGTTAAGGAAAGAAAATGTGGGACTAAAAGAGATGGCCGGTCTCAATGGTTTCCATCAGAGCAAGAGATTGGGCTTTGATTCAGTGTCCGAGATGAAATGAAACGGGAGATCAGTGACAATGCGGCGGGATAATCACACTTAAATCACAGCCATCTGCTCTCAATCTCCCGTGCCATCCACACGCAAGACAACCGTCAATCCCATAATCCCTACAATCTGCGGCAGGCCGTCATAATCCATACAGCAACCATTACTGAAGAGCGGCCCCCAACACTTCCAGTACCCATTCAAGCACTTAACCCAAATCCTGCTCATCCAGAACTATCCAGACTGTTATCCCATTACCTCTGACACCCCGCGCTGGGTCAATCTGAATGGTGTCTGATCATACGCAGGTTTTTCCTTGGTGGTTAGATTGGATGTGGGATCATGAACCGCTTCATGGCTGTTGTCTGTTGATGGTTTGTAATCTGCTGTAAATAGGATATTGAACTAAGGATGGGAGGTGAATTGTGCTAGCGGTGGTTAGTATAAGATGAGTGAAGCTGTATTTAACTGTATTGATCGTTTATTGGTTTACCTGTTGTCTTTTTGTATCATTGTAAAACCAAAGAAGAGTGGAAACCAATAGCCTCAATGCATTTCAGTTAGGAAAAAGAAAGGAATATTAATTAATATAAAATTTATATGACAATACAATTTGTATTTATTGGACTACAAATAATGTAATTACTATACATAATATAATACATATTTATAATTACTTATGATTTATCCATGATCTTCATTATTTTATTTATTCATTATTTTTTCATTTTATTTTGATGTAAGTTTATTTATTTATTTATTTATTTATTTTAAATGTTAAATGTAGTTGCATAGCCTTTTCAGATTTTTATTTAATAATAATAATAATAATAATAATAATAATAATAATAATAATAATAATAATAATAATAATAATAATAATAAATAAATAAATACCCTTGCTCTTCAATTAATTTCTTCTCTTTACTAACTGATGTAGTACAGATGAAAAGGGGAGGTCAACCGAACTTAATATTATAATTTCACTCAAACGCATAACTAATTATTAATTTGATTGAATTTTTATGAAATGTTATGTATTATTTTATTGTATTTATTTATAGTTTTTTATAGTCATTATTATTATTATTATTATTATTATTATTATTATTATTATTATTAAAAATAATAATAATAATAATAATAATAATAATAATAATAATAATAATAATAATAATAATAATATTATCAGTATTAGTAGTAGTATTGTTAGTATTTACAATAATATTATTAATAATAATAATAATAATAATAATAATAATAATAATAATAATAATAATAATAATAATAATAATAACACCAAACAAATAAATAAATATTCTCACTTCAATTTGGCAAAAAGGTGAGGTCAACCTAAATAAATATGAGATTTTTTTACTCAAACTAATAACTTATTAATAATTTAATTAAATTATTTTTTATGCAATTTTATTAATTATTATTATTTTTTCTTTCAATGATAACAACAACAACAACAACAACAACAACAACAACAACAATAAACAAACGAACGAACGAATGAACGAACAAACACCCTCTTTAATTTAGTTCCTAATGGATGTTTTACAGGTGAAAAGGAGAGGTCAATTTAAATAAATAATAGCATTTTACTCAAACTCACAACTAATAAATTTAATAAATCCAGAATAAGTATTTTTAAGGTCTCTTTTTTTGCATACCTATTCCTTTATATATATATATATATATATATATATATATATATATATATATATATATATATATATATATATATATATATATATATATATATATATATATATATATATATATATATAAAGCCCCCCTGAATTATTATCCCCCCTGTTTATTTTTTCCCCAATTTCTGTTCAACGAAGAGAAGATTTTTTCAACACATTTTTAAACATAATAGTTTTAATAACTAGTTTCTAATAACTGATTTATTTTATCTTTGCCATGATGACAGTAAATAATATTTGACTAGATTTTTTTCAAGACACTTCTATACGCTCTACACTTCTATGTCTTCTGCAAGTTTTGGACATATTTATAGTTTAAATATAACCAAACGTTTGATTACGTGAGTCACACATCAAGCAATCAATGCATCCTGATCAATTTAACCGATAAAAAAAAACGGCTCGAAACTCTGCCGTTCAATTCAGCTGGACTTCAAACGGCACCTCCAGAATTCAATTTACTTTGATTCCCTGTCAGACCCCCTAAATGAACGTGAAATGCATCCCTTTCAAATGAAACGCGTACGATCTAATGCAGTCACGGAGCGTCTCTGTCTCTCTGGGATTTTCCTCCTGCCAGTACCATTGCTTCGGATTGGATGGAGATTCAAATAAGTGGAAATGCTCCCGGACACCAGACTGATGAATCCAATCAGCGAACAAGACCTCCATCTCATTATCAACTGTGGGACGTGGTGACCGAGAGTAAGGTCAATGACCGACCTCTTCCACTATATCCAGCTTACAAAATAAAACCTGAGAAAATGGAAGAGAGAAAAAAGCAATTTTCTTTGGCTCTGAGGTTTGAGGCTGAAGCCTGGAGAATGATTTTCAAGGACAACAAAACAATTTTGCCTTCACCTTTGCTTGGTCTTCTGGTATCTTAGCATCTGAATTCACTCTTGTTTGTTTGTCTGTTTGATGTCAATATACAAAATTGATAGCCTTCCTATGATTTTTTATTTTTTCAAATATTTCCCAAATTATTTTTAACAGAGCACTGAATTTTTCGCAGTATTTCCTAAAATATTTTTTCTTCTGGAGAAAGTCTTATTTGTTTTATTCCAGCTAGAATAAAAGCAGTTTTATTTATTTTTAAAAATCATTTTAAGGTCAATATTATTAGCCCCCTTAAGCAATATATTTTTTAATTATTTACAGAACAAACAATCAGTTATACAATGACTTGCCTAAATAACCTAACTTTAGCCTAACTAACCTAGTTAAGCCTCTAAATGTCACTTTAAGGTAAATACACTTACTGGACACTTTATTAGGTACACCTGTCTAGCTGCTCGTTAAAGCACATTTCTAATCAGACAATCACATGGCAGCAACTCAGTGCATTTAGGCATGTAGACAATAGGTCCATTCGACATGAAGCAAGGCTGCAGCCGGCGATCAACGAGATTAGCCAATCGCAGGCAGGGGCGGAGTTGAAAACGGAGCCGTTAAGCCAGGTACTTCGGGGCTCAAAGTCATGACCGATCACATGCCGTGATCACTTATTTATTTAAAGTGTTGTGCAAGTTACTTCCAAACTGTAATACATTGCAGATGACTTGTTACTGTTATTTAAAAGTAATCCCTTACATTACAATATTACAGTGTCAAAATTGTAATATGTTACTTAACATTCTAAAACGACCAAATGTAGCAGAATGACTGTGACCTACTGTATACAGGCGACTAACAATATAGTATATAATTGGCAACGTGAAGGCTGCAAGAGAGGATGACAGTCAGATTCACAAATGATCTGTTAAAAGTATGCTGAAGCATTCATTAACAAGTTGTAAATAATACTAGCCTAAAACATAGGCAGTATACCTACCACTCAAAAACACTAGAATGTATTATAGAATTTACCTTAACCTGTAGGTAAATAGTGTAGCAATATATAAACCATATCAACATTCTTGGGATAACAATTTAACAGGAGGATCTCTGGAGAGCAAAAGCACGAAAAGAGGAAGAAACACAAGGCACAAATTGTGAGTCTGCATCATCTGACGGAGCGAGAGCAGATCATTCGCACATGAGCAGACAGTGTTTTGAGTGCACGCGAGGAGTTTTGTCCACGGACAGAGGAGTCCGGCGCGTTCGCTCACTCGTATTACATGAATGCGCTCTCGACTTGTAATACTGTGCTTACGACATTTGTCAGTGAAATAACGCCATATGCACGTACGTCCATCTCGCGAATGTACTGTCTTCTGCCATTTTCATCTATTTGCCACTTTTCCGCTGCGCGTTAGGGCTTAACGTTACTGCGAACTGGGCTGAGCCAATAGCCCCGGACCTCGAGCTTAGAGGCTGAAATCATTCCGGGATCAAAGTAAAAAGTTCCCGAGGGAGATTAATGACAACACACACGTATGTTTGTTTTGTTAATGTCTTGTTAATGTCTTGCAGGCAAAAAGTTTGTTGTAAAGCACGCGTTACTGAACATGTACCGAGTAAAATATTACTGAAAATGCATTAGTAATGCCTTACACTACTGCGTTACAGGAAAATTTAATACGATACTGTAATACATTACTTTTGCATCGCATTACTCCCAACACTGTTTATTTCAAGAGTTCACACTTAGATAATGCTTGACTATATTAGCTAGTTTGGCATGCTGTCCCAGGAGAGAACCCTGAGCTCAGAGATAGGTGTGCCCAAGGCTCCCGCCTGGTCAAATAAGCATTAGGAGGGATACGAGATCAGGTAGTTCTCGATAACCTCCCGAGAATATACCTCCAATTATGTTAGTTTGTACTTAGTAAGTGCTTATGACTTTAACTGTAGTTGCATGTTTTTGAGTGTGGGAGGAAACCGGAGCACCCGGGGAAAACCCACGCGAACACGGGGAGAACATGCAAACTCCGCACAGAGAGTGTCGACTGGTTCAGTTAGCATTGAACCAACTCGACCTCCTTGCTGTGGGGCAACACTGTTAACCACTGAACCACCGTGTCGCCCGAATCTAAACTGAGGAGGAGGGAGAAAACGAAGATGAGAAATGAAGTTTAGGCTGGGTATTTATATTAATCTGAAATGATCCGATTGGCTAGTTAGTGATTGCTGATAGGGATCAGCTGTAGTCAATCCTATCACGTGCTCCTCTCGAAATTAGTTTGTGAAACTTCACTTATTGCAATAACAACATAACATTTACAGTACAAATAAAGCAGAATACAGTCTCTACAAACCATAGTTCATTTTTAAACAATAAGGGAATTATGAATCAAATTTAAGTATATAACAAACGCATGAGTAATAAGGGGAAAACGAGAGGACACATAAAAAGGAAATAAATATCCAAGCACAAATTCTAGGAGTTGAAACAAAAGAGCAGGTACATTAATGTCACTTTTAAAATGTCTGCATAAACGGCTGGACAGGAAAAAAATATTTTATAATCATTCATTCATTCATTTTCGTGTCGGCTTTGTCCCTTGCGGGGTCGCCACAGCGGAATGAACCGCCAACTTATCCAGCACGATTTTACGCAGCGGATGCCCTTCCAGCCGCAACCCATCTCTGGGAACTTCC
>LR812536.1:63490762-63543262 GCA_903798195.1 Danio kyathit | reverse complement strand
GCACACAGTGTCAAACCAAAGCGATGAATAATAGATGGCGTATGAATCCGAGATGACATTAAACAAACATGTTGAAAGTAAACTAGGACACTCGTGATGCAACAAGCGCCTTTTTCATGCAGCAAGGAAGGGGAAAAAATCAATACTTTTGCATCAGTCAAGTGGTAAAAGCTGAAGAGGATAGTCTGTTCCCTTAGATCCAGCAGGACGACTGGGTAGAAGAAGCAGACTTTATGTTAAGGACAGAGTTTAGTTAGTTCTCAAATCAAGTATACTAATTTGCTTGCCTAATCTAAAATAAATAAATAAATAAATAAATAAATAAATAAATAAATAAATAAATACATTTGTATTGCTTTATTTTGAATAAATAAATAAAATAAATAAATAAATAAATAAATAAATAAATACATTTGTATTGCTTTATTTTGAATAAATAAATAAAATAAATAAATAAATAAATAAATACATTTCTATTGTTTTATTTTGAATAAATGTATTATTAAATAAATAAAATTATATATAAATACATTTATATTGCTTAATTTTGAATAAATAAATAAGTAAATACAATTATAAATAAATACATTTATATTACTTTATTTAGATTAAATAAATAAATAAATAAATAAATACATTTGTATTGCTTTATTTTGAATAAATTTATGAATAAGTAAATAAATTTATAAATAAATACATTTCTATTGCTTTATTTAGAATAAATAAAAAATTATAATAATAAAATAAATAAATAAATAAATAAATAAATACATTTGTATTGCTTTATTTTGAATAAATGTATGAATAAATAAATACAACTATAAATAAAAACATTTGCATTGCTTTATTTTGAATAAATAAATAAATAAATAAATAAATACATTTCTATTACTTTATTTAGATTAAATAAATAAATAAATAAATAAATAAATAAATAAATAAGGGGTGACGCGGGGGCGCAGTGGGTAGCGCTTTCGCCTCACAGCAAGTAGGTCGCTGGTTCGAGCTTCGGCTAGGTCAGTTGGCATGTCTGTGTGGAGTTTGCATGTTCTCCCCATGTTGGCGTGGGTTTCCTCTGGGTGCTCCGGTTTCCCCCACAGTCCAAACACATGCACTATAGGTGAATTGATGAACTAAATTGATTGTAGTGTATGTGTGTAAATTGTGTATGGATGTTTTCCAGTATTGGGTTGCAGCTGGAAGGGCCTTTGCTGTGTAAAACATACGCTGGATAAGTTGGCAGTTCATTCCGCTGTGGCCACCCCTGATAAAAAAATTTATGAATTAATAATTTAATATAAATTCATCTAAAAAAAACTTAATTATATCTAATATATATATATATATATAATTTTTATTAATTATTGCTTATTTATTGTTGTCTTTATTTTATTTTTGCTTCTTTTTAATGATCATTTCAGCCTGTTCATTTCTAAGATTATTTCATTTTAGTTTAATAACACAAACCGCAGCACGTCTTGCGCTCCCAGATGGGAGCTGTGAAATGAAAAGCTGAGGGTCTATAAACAACAAATGACACCCAAACGATCTTAATAGAAACAATACGAGATTAAACACTAAACAGACACCGCGATAATCGACTGACGCTCCAAACAACAACAACACCGAGGCTCTTTGACGCCAATCAGAAAAGAAAAAAAAAACAGATCAGCATCAGCAAGTTGCTATTTGTGATCTCTCATCCAGGGTTTGATATGTCCAGATGCTGCGTCCTCTTAAACCAATCCACCACTCTGAGCTGGATGAAAGGATCAGACCACTTAAACTGCTATATGTAAAAGATGGCAGAACCCCAGCATGCATATTTTTTGGGTCTGGATTTACTGCTGTAGTTATAGCCAGCAGCATGATTATGTGTGGCTTTTTTTATGATAAGCAGCTTGGGCCTCGGCAAATGGGAAGAGAGGATGAACGTAAGTGCTAACGTCCCCTCTGATAAATGTATTATTTTATTTTCGACTGCCTCGGGCTAATGCAGAGGCTATAATGCTTTTTAGTAAGCCCTACTGGATAGAAAGAGAGGCTTTGAGTGTGAATGGAGCTTTCAGTCCTTCGCTAATCAGATAGCAGACATACATCTTTACCTCGCACAACATTGGAGGAGTCTCGAAGAGGGCTAAATCTACATCAATTCTCGAGTATAGGGAGATTTTGGGCCCAAAAATGATATTGCAAAGGAAATATGACTGAAGCAGCACTTTAGAAGCGAGCTGACGCTGGCAAACTCCAATTCTGCCAATAAACGTATACAACCCAAGAGACAGGGTTTACGGCGCTTTCTTCAGGACGGCTTAATGGACACTAAAAGTGATGGCTTACGTCAGTAGGACCCAAAATGCACTCGTGCAAATCATCTCATATACTGCAATTAGCTAAAACGCACTTTTTGCATCTTTAATCTGCATTTGTTGGACAGTTTCCTTACTTTTATCCCTATTTAAAGTGATAGTTCACTCAAAAATTAAAATTGACGTAATTGTTACTCACGTTAAAGTGGTTGTAAACCTTTATGAGTTTCCTTCTACTGCTAAACACAAAAGAAGATACTTTGAAGAAGGCTGAACTTGTTTGAAATAAGTAAAGAGTGAGTAAATAATGATCGAATTTTCATTTTTAAGTGAACTATTCTTTTAAACGCATAGTATGTAGGATTTACACCTAGTGGTTGAATTGGGTATTGCAGTTTTCAACAAACCCATCCTCCGCCGGTTGCCAGATTAATGCTTTTCTGTCTTTACTCCACATTTGTTGGACAGTTTCCCTACTTTGATTCCTATTTAAAGTGATATTTCACTCAAAAATTAAAGTTGACGCAATTGTTACTCATCCTCAAGTGGTTATAAACCTTTATGGGTTTTTTTCTACTGCTAAACACATAAGAAGATACATTAAAGAAGGCTGAACATGTTTGAAACAAGTAAAGAGTGAGTAAATAATGATCGAATTTTCATTTTTAAGTGAACTATTCCTTTAAAGGCATAGTATGTAGGATTTACACCTAGTGGTTGAATTGGGTATTGCGGTTTTCAGCAAACCCATCCTCCGCCGGTTGCCAGATTAATGCTTTTCCATCTTTAACCAACATTTGTTGGACACTTTCCCTACTTTGATCCCTATTTAAAGTGATATTTCACTAAAATATGTAAATTTACGTGATTGTTACTCACCCTCAAGTGGTTGTAAATCTTTACGAGTTTCTTTCTACTGCTGAACACAAAAGAAGATACTTTGAAGAAAGCTGAACATGTTTGAAACAAGAGTAAATAATCAAATTTTCATTTTTAAGTGAACTATTCCTTTAAAGGCATAGTATGTAGGATTTACTTAGTGGTTAAACTAGGTATTGCAGTTTTCAACAAACCCATCCTCCGCTGGTTGCCAGATTAAGGCTTTTCTGTCATTAATCTCCATTTGTTGGACAGTTTCCTTACTTTTATCCCTATTTAAAGTGATAGTTCACTCAAAAATTAAAATTGACGTAATTGTTACTCACGTTAAAGTGGTTGTAAACCTTTATGAGTTTCTTTCTACTGCTAAACACAAAAGAAGATACTTTGAAGAAGGCTGAACTTGTTTGAAATAAGTAAAGAGTGAGTAAATAATGATCGAATTTTCATTTTTAAGTGAACTATTCCTTTAAAGCAGGAATGTCCAAACTCGGTCCTGGAGGGCCGGTGTCCTGGAGAGTTTAGCTCCAACCCTAATCAAACACACCTGAATCAGTTAATCAAGCTCTTACTAGGTTCACTAGAAACTTCCTGGCAGGTGTGTTGAAGCAAGTTGGAGCTAAACTAAGCAGGACACCTGCCCTCCAGGACCGAGCTTGGACACCCCTGCTTTAAAGGCATAGTTTGTAGGATTTACACCTAGTGGTTGAATTGGGTATCGCAGTTTTCAACAAACCCATCCTCCGCCGGTTGCCAGATTAATGCTTTTCAATCTTTACTCCACATTTGTTGGACAGTGTCCCTACTTTTATCCTTATTTAAAGTGATAGTTCACTCAAAAATGAAAATTGACGTCATTGTTACTCACCCTCCAGTGGTTATAAACCTTTATGAGCTTCTTTTTACTGCTAGACACAAAAGAAGATACTTTGAAAAAAGCTGAACATGTTTGAAACAAGTAAAGGGTGAGTAAATAATCAAATTAAAATTTTTGAGTGAACTATTCCTTTAAAGGCGTAGTACAGGTATGTAGGATTTACACCTAGGGGTTGAAATAGGTATTGCCGTTTTCAAACAACCCATCCTCCGACATGACACACATGCCGGTTGCCAGATTAACGCTTTTCCATCTTTAATCCACATTTGTTGGACAGTTTCCCTACTTTAATCCCTATTTAAAGTGATAGTTCACTCAAAAATTTAAATTGACGTGATTGTTACTCACCCTCAAGTGGTTATAAACCTTTACGAGTTTCTTTCTACTGCTAAACACTAAAGAAGATACTCTGAAGAAAGCTAAACATGTTTGAAACAAGTAAAGGGTGAGTTAAAAATGATCGGATTTTGATTTTTGAGTGAACTATTCTTTTAAATGTGTAGTATGTAGGATTTAACCCTGGTGGTTGAACTAGGTATTGCAGTTTTCAACCAACCTATCTTTTTTTTTTTTTTTTGGTGTCAAAATAAAACTGGGTAAACTGGCAGTGGGCCAGTGAGTTTCAACATGGAATTCCAACAGGGAGTGCACATTTTTAAAGGAGAATAACTGAGATTATTACATTGCTGTCTGGAATACTCAATACTGGTTGGTCAGTCGTAACATTTCAATGTATGTTATTTCGAGATAACAACCACTAAATAGCACAGGCTCGTCAAACAACTTTGAATCATCTTGATAGTCAGTGAATATGTTCACATACTTACATTCATATTTATATCTGCTTGTCTGTCATGCTTTTTTTAACTGTTTTTGACTGTTTTGCAACATCTTGTGAATGAATAATACGTAGGTTAGAATAGCCTATGCTTTATTCAGCCAGTTTTGTTTCTGTCAGTTTTGAGTTTTTGACTGTTTGGCGCCATCTTGTGGCTGAATAATGTGCAGGTTAGTGTATACTCCATCAGCTGCTTTAGTTTCTGTCACCTTTGCTTTATTGACTGTTTGGCGCCATCTTGTCACTGAATAATGGTCAGGTTAGTGTATACTCCATCAGCTGTTTTTGTTTCTGTCAGGTTTGCATCTATGACTGTTTGGCACCATCTTGTGTCTGAATAATGTGCAGGTTAGTGTATACTCTATCAGATGTTTTCGTTTCTGTCAACTTTGCGTTTTTGACTGTTTGGTGCCATCTTGTGACTCAGTAATGCGCAGGTTAGTGTATACTCCATCATCTGTTTTTGTTTCTGTCAGCTTTGCGTTACTGACTGTTTGGCGCCATCTTGTGACTGAATAATGCACAGGTTAGTGTATACTCCATCAGCTGTTTTTGTTTCTGTCAGCTTTGTGCTTTGACTGTTTGACGGCATTTTGTGACTGAATAATGCACAGGTTAGTGTATACTCCATCAGCTGTTTTCGTTTCTGTTAGCTTTGCGTTACTGACTGTTTGGAGCCATTTTGTGACTGAATAATAAACAGGTTAGTGTATACTCCATCAGCTGTTTCCGTTTCTAAACTATTACAGCTCAGAACAATTTTTTATATCTAATTTTATAAACGTTTTGTGGCAAATAGACATGTAATAAGCAAGGTAAAGTCCATGCAGGATGGTTGAATTCGCAGAATAAATCTTACAAGTCCCATACAACAGTGCTCCTCTTCACATAGGGTTGCCAATAAGCCTGTATTTAATGATAACAACCTCTTGGATGAACTTTATCCTTAACATGGCACTGCTTTTCAGATAAACAAGTATGCCCACTTAAAATGTTTCTTCAAACATATTATGATGTTTTTTTTATGATTTAGAAGAGTCAAAAACTTACATACGCTATCTTTAATCTAGAAGCTGATCCAGAAGCTTGTTCCGCTTTAGAATAGGGCAGATTTTTAAACAACTGGGGGCTAGCGTGTAATCGTACAACAGAGATTATCTGAAAAATTAATACTGCGATATCGTGCTGTATCCCAGACCATCAAAGGAACACAACGGATAAGATTACCCTCAGGTGACGTCCTGAAATGACAGGCCAGGCCGCGTCGCTCAACAGATACGTCCGTGTGATGTAGGAAGAAAGAAGTGGCATCTGTTTAAGTGACTGTCATCGCTGAGTGAGGAGAACGAATGAATCCAGTGGAGGAAATGGGATGGTGGTGATAGTAATAACACTTTACAGATACTGGAGCGAGACAGCATACTTATCTCAGTATTATGTGAAAAGGAGTCATTTTCAAAGATTTGAGTGCAGATTTGGAGTGTGTGTGTGTGTTGTGTTGGGGGTGTGATTGAAATGGCACTGTAGTTTTATGCAACAAATCATCGCTGACCCAACGCTACTCTTGATGCTAATGGCTGTTTGAGACCTAAGAGCTATCAGCTAACTCTCGTTTCTCAGGCCGACAGATAAACTCTCCAAATGTCTGTCGCTGATCTACAATTTCCATTCATCTTATCATCTCTAACATACGAACAGGGCAGATCTATCAGTGTTAAAAGCTTCGCTAGGTTCTTGCAAGCGAACTCATTGTTTTCAATGGTTTATTTGATGTGCAAATAATGTGTTTACTTGGCATGGTGGCGCAGTGGGTAGCACAATCACCTCACAGCAAGAAGGTTGCTGGTTCGAGCCTCGGCTAGGTCAGTTGGCGTTTCTGTGTGGAGTTTGCATGTTCTCCTTGTGTTGGTGTGGGTTTCCTCTTGGTGGTCCGGTTTCCCCCACAAGTCCAAAGTCATGTGGTATAGGTGAATTGGGTAAGCTAAATCGTCCTTAGTGTAAGTGTGTGAATGAGAGTGTATGGGTGTTTCCCAGTGATGGGTTGCAGCTGGAAGGGCATCCGCTGTGTAAAACATATGCTGGATAAGTTGGCGGTTCATTCCAGTGTGACGACCCCAGATTAATAAAGGGACTAAGCTGAAAAGAATATGAAGGAATAACATGTTTACACTGTAGCAGTACCTGGCCACTTATGTCTAACTTTTGAGGATCTTTTGGTCTACTTCACTTTATCAGACAGGTCATATTTAATTCTTTTCTTGATTGCTATCAGGTGTAGCAGTAATCAGGCCTGGGTGTGGTAGAGAAACTGAACTCAGGTGTGATAAACTAGAGTTAAGTTATATTTTAAATGGGGATTTTGTTTTAGAAAACACTTTTTCGCACAGGGCTATGTAGTTTTGAATTTTGTTTTAAACCTTCATTTCAGAACTGTATCATGTGTTTACTTGTGTTATCTCTGATTAATTTTTTAAATTGTTTGATGATCTGAAATATTACCATGTGAAAACAAATTTTAAAATATCAGTAAAGGGGCAAAAACTTTTTCACATCATGTTTTTGAAGGAACTCTGCTCACCAAGCCTGCATTTATTTGATCCAAAGTAATACAAAAACAGGAATTTTTCAAAAATATTGTTATTAATTAATATAACTGTTTCCTAAAAACTAGCTATTTTAAAATGCTATAAGCATGTTGTATTCAATGTATTCAAAACGTAATTATTTCAAAGCTGATTTTTAAGCATCATTACTACAGTCACATTATCCTTCAGAAATCATTCTAATACTGTATATATATAGTAATTTAAATGTCACTTTAAGTTGTATAGAAGTGTCTTGAAAAATATCTAGTCAAATATTATTTACTGTCATCATGACAAAGATAAAATATTTTTAGAAATGAGTTATTAAAACTATTATGTTTAGAAATGTGTTGAAAAAAAATCTTCTCTCCGTTAAACAGAAATTGGGGGGGGGGGAAATAAACGGGGGGGGCTAATAATTCTGACTTCAACTATATATATATATATATATATATATATATATATATATATATATATATATATATATATATATATATATATATATATATATATATATAAATACACATATATACAAAATAAACATGCATATTACACACAAATATATAATGAAAAAAAGATTTTGGATTATCACATTTAACTGTTTGATAGGATTAATGTACTCACCCCCATTCACTTTCAAGCTATATTATTCCTCCATAGAACACAAAATGAGATGTTTCTATATATGTTTATGCTGCTCGTTTCCCTACAATAAAAGTGATTAGTAACCGGAGGCTGTTAAGTTCCAAAAAATGGCAAAAATGAACATAATTGCATAAAAACAGGCCATGCAATTTAAGTATTATTTTTCAAACCTTTTCATGGGATGCAAAATAGATGATATGATTTTTTTAACCTCTACGCCTATTTTTTATACAATAAAAGTCACCAATAGCTGTCAAGCTCCAAAAATTAACGCAAATGCACTGTGCCATTATAATATAGTCCATAAAATATAAATAGTATTTTCCAAATTTAATTAGATTTCCAAATCTTGTTCCTCTTTTATCTTTGCTGTTGTCAATTACAATAATAAAAAAACTAAGATTTTGAATGAGTAAAATTCATTCATTCATCCTATTTCTTTTCAGCTTGGTCCCTTTATTAATCTGGAATCACCACAGCGGAATGAACCGCCAACTTATCCAGTATTACGCAGCGAATGCCCTTCTAGCTGCAACCCATCACTGGGAAACATCCATACACAACAGACAATTTAGTTTACCCAATTCACCTATAGCACATGTCTTTGGACTTGAAATTGGAGCAACCGGAGGAAGCTCATGTGAATACGGGTAGAACATGCAAACTCCACACTGAAATGCCACCTGACCCAGAAGAGGCTCGAACCAGTGACTTTCTTGCTGTGAGGCGGTTGTGCTACCCACTGCGCCACCGTGACACCTTGTATAAGTATTAATAAACAATAATTCAGTCGTAGTTTACTCACCTTCAGATTTCCAGTATCACTTTTATTATCTTCATAGAGCAAAAAAAGACGAGATTTAGCTAAAAATAATTTGCTTCTCCTTTTGTACAAAACCGAGGGTGGATGCGTGACTCAAATACACACTTTTTTTTAGTGAACGTCTTTTTTAAGAGATGAATTTTGTCGTTTCATTTTCCCTAGACACTTTGTTAGCGTTCTGTGGCCTGTCATTTCAGATATCATTTGCATTAGGCTTTGCTAATTACTACCCTGCACTCTCCTTTGTCTCTTTCTGGGGGTGGGGGGGGGGGGCACCATTAGAAGCCGCATCAACCTCATCAGAGAGGTGTGCGTTGGCGAGATGTATAATCTAGTCTCTCCGCACATTGCATGCGCCTCATTAATGAGTGGGTGGACCCTTTGATTACTCATTACAGTTAATTATCATTCAATTAAACAAGGTCAACAGGCTTGATAACCTGTTCATCAGCCTCTGGGGGGATTGTGTTTTAAGGTGCTCGTCACAACCAAAACAGGAGACATGTTCTGCGGATCTCAGTGATTTGGGCTGTGTTAACAACCGCTGCGCAGGTATAACAGTAACGATGGTACAGCTGTAAACAGATATTTCATACAGTGCTTTCTGGAGAAAAAAAAATATGATTTAGTCAAGAGTTATACATTTATTTCAAGCCAAAAAATTCTGTTGATATTGTTTTAAGAATAAAATATCATGCAAGATCAGATGTATGATTATTATGATTGTTTAAAGATTATTGATCTTTTTCATTGCACTTAGTGAACCTTAAAGTTAAGTATTTCCTTGCTAATTTAGATTAATTACAATCAGAGACATCGCTTAAGACCAGACTTGTATTTTTAAGACTTTATTTTAGCAGTAGTAATTTGTATGCCCATTAATTCATTTAATTTTTGCAGTAATATTCAGTAATAAGTTTCAAACAAGTTAGCAACAAGTAATAATCTTGTATTATAACTACTGCCAAGTCTTAATTTGAATTAAAAAAACAACAATGTGGATGCATGTGTGATCGTGATCCACAAACTTGTTTTAAAGGGCGCCTATGATGAAAATCAACTTTTGGAAGCTGTTTGGACAGAACTGTGTGTATGTACAGTGTGTCCACAGTCATATTGGAGTAATAAAAACACAATAAGTCACTATTTTTTAATTTCCTGACATTAAAATAGGATCCAAATCCTTCCCATTTTGAGGCCACCACAACGTGACGTAGGAATGCGGTTTTCCCCGCCCACCGAATGGATTGACAGCCGCATATTAGCAGTAGTAACGTGTATAAACATATCAACAAGACAGGACGTGCGCAAAGCAACTGGGATTAAAAGATCTGTTCAGCGCTCTGTGATCATCAATCATCATCAAATGTGATCAAGAATGATTTTTACAAGTTTAAAAAGTTTTTAAAACGTTTGTCATGAATTACGGCGATTTAACCGTCTTTACTTCATCACCACGGTGTAATAAATCAGGCTTGTTTTGTACATTAACATAAAGGATATCCATCCATACTGTATCCTGTCACATTTGCCATGCAAAAACAATGCAAAGTTAACACGTGTAACAACATTGTGTGTGACTCATCGTTGCAGAAAAGCTTGAATTAACTCCACAACAAATACATCAAACAATCATTGGGAAAGTTCTTTCTGTAGTATTTCTCACAAAAGTTACGTGAGATCTGCTTCCTTCATGTCTGTCACTGTGCTGTTTTTCTGATGCAGCAGGAGACTGAGGGACACTCTGACAGGCACGTCGGAATGGTGGGCGGGGAGAACTATTAAAGGCACAGGCAACAAAAGCAGCGACATTATGTTCACAGCAGAAAATTACAAACTTCTGAAAGGTATACTTAATAATCTGATGGGTGTTTTGAACTGAAACTTTACAGACACATTCTGGAGACACAAAATACTTATTTTAAATCTTGAAAAAGGGGTAAAATAGGTGCTGTTTAAATGAAATCTTATAGTATATAGTATAATTAATAAATTAAGATGAATTTTCTTATTTAGCAATTCTACTGTAGTTTTAAGATTTTCACACAAACATAAGAAAAATTGTTTGTTAAAAGCTTTTAACAAACTAGTTTTAAGATAATTAGCTAGCTAATAATTAGCTAGGTTGCTGCCGGAAGTGGTGTTAGTGAGGCCAACAGGGGGCGTCCAACCTGGGGTCTGTGTGGGTACTAACGCCCCAGTATAGTGAAGGGGACTCTATACTGCTCAGTGAGCGTCGTCTTTCGGATGAGATGTTAAACCGAGGTCCTGACTCTCGGTGGTCATTAAAAATCCCCACTGAAAATCCCCACAAAATTTGCCCACTGGTCTCTGGCCTGACCTGACCTCCTAACTATCCCCAAATCATAATTGGCTTCATCACTCTGTCTCCTCTCCACCAATCAGCTAGTGTGTGGTGTGTGGTCTGGCACAATATGGCTGCCGTCGCGTCATCCAGGTGGATGCTGCACACTGGTGGTGGATAAGGACACCCCCCCCCCCCCCATTGTGTAAAGCACAGTCTAGAAAAGCGCTATATAAATGTAAGGAATTATTATTATTATTATTGTTATTATTATTATTATTATTATTATTATTATTAGCTTAAATACACCGCTTGGAATAAATATTATAATACGGATTTCTTTCCTTAGTAAAGCCTGGCTACGTTTTCCTATTTTAAGAAATCATACCACATATAATTATTTTACAGCACTGACAGATCTTTTTTTTTTTGTTTCTAGTCTGTATCTTCTTAAATCATCCATTTATTCCTTGTATTTCGATTATTTATTTATTTATTAAATTATTATTATCTCCAATTCTCCAATAGGTAAGTTAATTTAGCCTGACAGACTGTGTTGAGGAAGATACCACTGTAATGGTTGGATTTACATAATAAATAGAAAAATAGAGACAGGTGGTGCACACAGGTGACAGTCGTTAACACTTCGCACAACCACGCTACTAGCTCAAAAAGAGTCAAGCTATCTGCTTAAAAACGTAGCTCCGCTATGCTATTCTTGAAATTAAGCATCTTCAAGGAGAAGTTAAGGATGTCGGGTTAACCGTTCTGCAACACAGGCTGCTACAGTTGCTCGCCAATGAAGATTGAACCGCACAAGAGATTACATTTGCCCTGATATCTGTTTACAAATTCTTAATGATGAGAGAAATGACTTGGTAAATAACAAAGACATCCAGCAGATTGGCTTTCGGGGGATCCGCTCCCCTGCTCTCCCGCGCAACTGCTGCTCTCAATTAAAACACCGATTGTTTTCACTGGATGGAGGCGCATGATTAGTCAGCCTATCAGTGAATGAAAGGAGGGGTGTGTGTGTGTGAGAAAGCTTGCTCCAAACAGGAAGCTAATGGAGGTCATGTTAGAGGAGACTCTAATGTGTTTTTTTCTAATCTTATACCTTCACTAAAAAAGTATGTGCACACCCAACTCGCTATCACAGAGTATCTTCGCAGACATTATTTATCTGGGTCAGTGCTTCGGCTCTTACAAGTAGCTTTCAAGTTGCCCTAAAAATGCATCCTGGCGCAGACAAATCATGACTCAGGATCACACTAGCCCATTTTCCCACAACAAATTGCTGTCTCTGAAGCATTCGGAGTATAGAAACTGCAGATTTTGTCAAGAAATATTGGTTCGCCATTAGTCTTAAAACAGGGAGGATTACACCAGGAGGTACAAAAATAAACAACAATAACAAAAAGCAGTATGTGTGGAATGAAGGCTACAGATTTTATTGTGAATGTTGCGTTGATAGTTCTTCAAGATTGAAGAGAAACCAAACTTATTATAACATACTTTAGACTTTACTCTAAATTTTGTAAGACTAAACTGATAATCATTTTATTTATTTGAGAGTTGTTACATGTGCATTGCTCTTCTTTGTCTTGTATTAAATTATTAGTTCACCCAAAAATGGAAATTCTGCTATTCATTACTCCCTCTTATATTATTCCAATCACTTGAGACCTTCATTCGTCTTCAAAAAACAAATTAAGATATTTTAGATGAAATCCTAGAGCTCTCTGAGAGGTGCCTGTTTTCAACATGCACCCTGAAATGATGTGAAGGCAAACAAAGTTGTTTTTTGGTGTGCAAAAATGTTTGTGGAGCTTCATATGATAGCATTTTGACAATATTTTTGGCTTCTTTTTTTGGACTTTGAACGTTTTGTAACTCAAATTTCATCTTCAATACCTTAATTTGTGTTCTGAAGATGAATGAAGGTCTTAGGAGTATGGAACGGCACAATGGTGAGCTATTAAGAACAAAATGTTTGTTTTTTGGGGGGAACTAACCCTTTAAAATGAGATAATGTGATATATTTTTAAAGGGCACCTATTTTAACCCTTTTTCACGATTTAAGATAAGTTTTTAGTGTCTCCAGAATGTGTCTGTAAAGTTTCAGTTCAAAACACCCATCAAATATTTAATATACCTTTAAGATTATTGGAATTTGCTGCTCTGAACACACTGTAGCTGTTTTTGTTGCCTGTGCCTTTAATGCTAGTTCTCCCCGCCCACCCTTCCCACGTGCCTGTCAGAGTGTGCATCAATCTCCGCCTCGGTTGCGTCAGATAAACAGCACAGTGACAGACATGAAGGAAGCAGATCTCACGTAACGTTTGTGAGAAATACTTCAGTAAGAAATTTCCCAATGATTATTTGATGTATTTGTTGTGGAGTTAATTCAAGCCTTTCTGCAACGATGAGTCACACACAATGTCGTTAGAAAGTTCACACAAAGTTCACGTTTATTTTTGCACAGCAAATGTGACAGGATACATGTTAATATCCACTGCTGTATGAATATCCGTTATGTTAATGTACAAAATAAACCTGATTTAACATCCACAAACTGGGATTAAAGCGTCTTCTTTTATAATTTTACTGACATGCGGCTGTGGTGATAAGTAAAGATGTAAAATTGCTGTAATTCATTACAAATATACACTGTTTTAAAAACATTTTAAACTTGTGAAACTAATTCTTAATCACATTTGATGATGACTGATGATCACAGAAAGATGAACAGATCTTTTAATCCCGGTTGCTTTGCGCACGTCCTGTCTTAGTGATATGATTATAAGTGTTACTACAGAGACACGCCAATAGGTGGCTGTCAATCAATTTGGTGGGCGGGGAAATCGCACTCCTACATCACGTTGTGGTGGGCCTCAAAATAGGAGGGATTTGGATCCTATTTTAACATCAGGAAATAAAAAAAAAAATAGACTTAGTGTGTTTTTATTACTCCAATATGACTGTGGATATGCTATACCTACACGCAGCTCTGTCCAAACAGCTTCCAAAAGATGATTTTCATCCTAGGCGCCCTTTTTATTTTGTGATTTGTAACCTTTGATTTGCTTGCTTTTGTTTTCACACATAAGCTATGTAACCATGAGTGCGTTGATTCAACAGCACAGTAACATCGCACTGTGAAATCCTGCAAAAGTCATGTAATATAGGTAGAAATGTGGCGCATTTGAATGCATGTTAATACTAGATTAAAAGAGAACCAAACTCCAAGTGAGTTTCAACAAAAAAAGCAGCACCACTTCACTGAAAAAAGGGCAACGGGCAGCTGTCTGAAATGCATATTTGGACACATGTACATGCACATGAATTGTTCCATGAAGGAGCCGTGCCGTGCTTCTGTGCTTTGAACGGGTAATAAAGTCAGTCTGTGATTCGGCATGCTGTGATCTTTTTGATTTCTTCTTACTCACACAACTTCAGAGAGCGAGCGAGACAGAATCATTTCCTAAAAGCCGAGTGTGTATATCAAAGGATGGACCAGAGGACGGACAAATGGATCCATTCCCATATCTTTTTTTTCCACGTGAGATCTGCTCCAACTAACCTCTATCTGCGAGACAAGAAACCTTGTTGAACCTGCCGTCTGCAAAATGCATGAACAGCCTCGCCGCAGAAGCTCTAAGTTTTGTATTCTGACGGTTTGGCAGGTGAACAGTAATTGGAGTGTAATGAAGAGTCTTGTGCTGCCTAATGGGATATCGTTCTGCTTCACCAGCTAAACTGAATATCATACATTAGTGCCATACCTATACGTTTCTCGGTATTCGATAACAGGGAGGTATAGGTTCACGGCTTCCCCCCTGTTCCATTCATACAGCTCAGTCCACATTCCCAATCTGCCAGACGACTGATGAAAGAGGTCTCCCTCTCTCTTTCTCTCCATTCCGCCCAGATTAAACCGAGGCACTCAGCATGAAATTAGGAATCGATTATTGAAAGTCCTGTGTGCTTGGTTAACCTCCTTCAACATTGTGTGTGTGTAAGTGTTTAAGGGCGCAAACACGTCGCCCCAGGTTACCCATTAATTCCTTTAAATCCGTGCAGGTGACACCTCTGTTTAAAGATTTACCGTGATCCTACCGAAGACCCCAAAGACGCTGCGAGCTCATGAACTGACAGAGGTGAAATTGCTCCCCTTTTTAAATCAACATTAAGGGAATCTGTTCTCTCTCTGTCCCTAAGCGACTGCGAGCTCTGAGAGATAAATGGCAGAAGACGATGAGAATCCCCCAGTGCCCCTGACTGGATCGTCATAAGATAAAGAAATCACAAATGAGATCTCTTTAATGCCAACAGTTTTTCCCAGAGCAGGCGTCCCGGAAAATCACCTTCCTGCAGAGTCTAGCTTTGATCTGGTCCAACAGGAAAAGTTCAGGTAGGATTAATTGGGGCTGGAGATAAACTCTATGGAAGATGGTCCTACTGGGGCAAGATGAGACACCTTTGCTCTATACAGTAGGAGAAATAATTGGCACTAGGCTCGGACATCCTTGTCCTAAAGCAAGGCTTCTGTCTCTGGGGGACTATGAGCCATACAGGTTAGTTTTAACCCTAATTATACACATCAGAAGTAGATAAATGCTGTGTTCCACGCAAGATAAACCTGCCTCAGAAGGACTCTTTGGACAATGAACAATCATGGCCACAATATTATAGGGTAGTTCCAAACCAAAGCGATAAAAACTGTCCATGTTAGTGGGCCATTGGGAATAGTTAATCATAATAAACAGTTTGAACACATTTAAATTGTGACAAACAAGATGCAGAAATATGTTCCAGATGTGTTCCATGCAAAAACATAAAGTCTATACCTGTCACAATCACCAGCGATCTAATCCTTACAGATCACTGGTAAAAACACAGATCACATAGGACTACAAATCTTCTGGTACATAGACTACAAGATTCAGTCATGCACCACACACACACACCTGCTCCAACTCTCCATTGATTACACTCCCACAGCTGATGCTGCTCATGGACTGATTACACACACATATATACGGCTTACTTTGACACTCTGGTTGCTGAGTCTTCTGTTATGTGAAGTAGACGCTGACAACAGGGAGTGAGGATTCAAACGCAGGGTTTATTATACAGAGATGGTCAGGCAAGCAATGGTCACAATCAGGAACAAACAGATGTATGTAGACAAATCGTAGTCAATTACACAGGCGATTGGTCAATAAAGGCAGGCAGCAGGCAACGTAAACAAACAAACAAACAGGGTGAGGGTCAAAAACATGGCAAGGAAATTGTGTCGTAATGTTAAGACTCAGCAACCTGAGTGTCAAAGTGAGCCATATATGTGTGTGTAATCAGTCCACGAGCAGCATCAGCTGTGGGAATGTAATCAACGGAGACTTGGAGCAGGTGTGTGTTTGTGTTGCATGACTGGATCTTGTAGTCCATATACCAGCAGATGTGTAGTCAGTGCTTAATTTGTGTGTATGTCACGGAACAGAACAGGGTAACGGATCTGGCACGTTACCCGTGAATGTAGAGGTATCATGCACAAAAGTGAAAAAAGGGGGGGGGGGCATGTCGCGGACGAAAGTGAAGAGCGGCGGGGTTGTCGCGGACAAAAGTGAAGAGGGTTGAGGAGTCGCGGAAGAAAGTAAAAGTGAACAGCGGACGGTGGAGGAGAGCGGTTGAGGAGGGGGATCGGTAAAATGAGGTGACGGATCAGATTTTATAGGTGCTGGATCCGGATCCAGCGTGTTCCGGCACAAATTAAGCCTTGTGTGTAGTCCTATGTGATCTGTGGGTTTACCAACGATCTGTAAGGATTAGATCGCTGGTGATTGTGACAATACCATTATAGTTTTCTTTGCCACTTTTCGAAAGCCTCTTTAAAGTAGATTCAAGGAATACATTTGTGGCCAGCTTTCTATGTAGTCTATGTCTCTGTTTATATTTCTCTGAGGAATTTTTAGAAAAGGTAAAGCAGCTGTGAAGTATTCAATGTAGTCTCGTGTGCTTAGAGTTACTATTTTGCAATACATTCCCCCTCTGGTTAGAGATCAGGTTAATACCAGTACACACAGCAACATTCTCACAGCAAAGCAGGTTACTTAATCCGGACGCTGTTCCCCTAATCATTGTTAACAAAGTGTGGAAAAGCTGTATGCAAAACCCGTCTTACCCCTCACTGTAATCTACTGAAGGCGGTAACAGCATGCAAGCTCTAAGTCTCAGTTTCTCTGTCACAATCAAATAAGTGTTAAAGACGGCTTTTGGTTCAGGATGTAAGTGGCGCATACGATACCTCAACCTGCAGTTTTCCCATTTCTAATGTAGCAGGGCAGCGTATGCTCTTAACATGTCAAGCTATTTCCAACTTCAAAGCAATTGCTCAGGCTTCAGACACAACATTGTGTGGCGCGAAGCCAATATACTTTGCAATAAGTGGAGTCTTTGAAATGACCCTGAGGGAGGAGGGGAAAAAAAGCTGTAACGAATAAAGAAAAGAGAGAATGAAATGGGTTTCAGGGAGGTTTGGTGTGGACAAGCCTCTTGAAAAGGAATTTCATCCCTCTCTGGAAAAAAGTACTCTAATGAACAGTATGTAAAGAAGTGGAGTCTGTGTGTGTGTGTGTGTGTGTGTGCGCACCTTGAACAATCCCCAGCAGAAAATCTTAGGGAATAAAGGGTAAAATATGGACTCTGGAAAAGATCAAATAAGGTAAAAAGCTGCTTGGCAAAACAAAGCCAGCATTTGGGGTGGTGATAATCAGCTTATGGCCTTTATTAAAGAAAAGCAGATAACAACCGATGGGGCTACATCTGATTACAGACAAGAGGCGACAGACCGTGTTTGGGGTGGGGGTGTGAGGTTTAGGGAAGAACACATACTGTGATGTGCTGGCAAGCTGAATTAGACCTTTACACGCCCTCCCTGTTTTATTTACACACCCTACCCATATATTTCCACTTTTGACCATGTCAAATAATAGAGATTTACCCTACACTCTCAGAAATAAAGGTACAGGAGCTGTCACTGGGGCAGTACCTTTTCAAAAGATACATATTTGTACCAAACGAGTCCACAGTGGTACCATATTAGTGTCCAAATGTACCAAAAAGTACCTCTGAGGTACCATTTTGGACGCTTCAGGTACAAATATGTACCTTTTAAAAAGATACTACCCCAGTGACAGCTCCTGTAGCTTTATTTCTGAGAGTGTACAGTAGTATATGATGATCTCAGAAGGTTACTAAAGCCCTTACTGGCTCTGATGCAATCACAAGTGGTCAGCTAAGATGTATAAACATTTACCACTTGTGTTTGGATTCTGTAGAGATTCTCCGTATTTGTCACACTCTGTATCACTTCTGCGGGAACGCTCAGTGTGACACTTGAGAACTATTGAATTAATAAGCCCATGTTGTTTGGTTTACAAGCAAATGAGAATCCAAGCAAATAAACCAGTCCAGTCTCATTGGAAAACAAAACATCTTATGCTGGGTTCACACACAATGCGAAGTTAAGTGTTTCCGTGTGTAGATTTCATATAAAGTTGACATAAGTGTCCGAATAGAGGCACATTTCAGCAGTTTGGTGTGAATGATGCAGAATGCGTGATGCATTCCCTGCAAATGAATGGAATTTGCAATTTTTCAGTTTCAAAAGTTCCAAAAAGTTTACTCAGGTAATCAAGTTTCAAAGGAAAGAAACATCTAGAGTGAGTGACGTGATGCTTTGTGTCTGGTGTGAACTCATCATTAGACCCCATTTATACATATACACTACCTGACAAAAGTCTTGTCGTCGGTCCCAGTTGTAAGAGCAACAAATAATAACTTGACTTTAAGTTGATCATTTGGAAAAGTGGTAGAAGGTAGATTTTCTGTCGAACTGCATCCCAATCATCACAATTACTGCAGAAGACTTATTAGAACCCGCATGGAGCCAAGATTCTTGCAGAAATCAGTCAAGTTTGGTGAAGGAAAAATCATGGTTTGGGGTTACATTCAGTATGGGGGGCATGCGAGAGATCTGCAGAGTGGATGGCAACATCAACAGCCTGAGGTATCAAGACATTTGTGCTGCCCATTACATAACAAACGACAGGAGAGGGCAAATTCTTCAGCAGGATAGCGCTCCTTCTCATACTTCAGCCTCCACATCAAAGCTCCTGAAAGCAAAGAAGGTCAAGGTGCTCCAGGATTGGCCAACCCAGTCACCAGACATGAACATTATTGAGCATGTCTGGGGTAAGATGAAGGAGGAGGCATTGAAGATGATTCCAAAGATTCTTGATGAACGCTGGGAGTCCTGCAAGAACGTTCTTTGCCTTTCCGGATGACTTTATTAATAAGTGATTTGAGTCATTGCAGAGATGTATGGATGCAGTCCTCCAAGCTCATGGGAGTCAGACACAATATTAATAATTTTTCCACTGCCTCGTAACTTTATATTCTATACTGGACATTATTTCTGTTAAGTGATAAGACTTTTATATAAGCAAAGTCAGACCTTACTGTCCTAATGAAATCATTGAAAATCAAGGCATGGTCATATTTTATTTTGGTAAAATAAGCGTAATCTAGAGGCCTTTGCCTTTTATCAGGGTCTCCGCGGGTCCTTAAAAAGTCTTAAAATTTTCGATTTTTAAGGTCTGAAAATGTCTTGAATTCTGTAATTTTCCATAAGGAGGTCTTAAATTTTATGTGGGATCTTAAATTTCATGTCCGACTCGTCATGTTTATTTATTTTTTTCAACCGCAATTTGACCAGCGCAACATTTGGGGGCAGCACTTCGTGGGTGCAACCTGCATCATTCCACAGGTGACATACGAGTAAGTGATTGATGAATGCGTTGCGTTAATGGTTCGTCACCACGGCATTTTGCGAAATCGCAAGCATGGGCAAATGTTTGTTTGATGACAATTGGTTGGAGGACGAATAGTATCGGGGGTGGCTGAAGAAAACAGCCAGTAATCATGAAGGGAGGTGTGCTTTATGTAAAGGACGATAAAACTGGGGACAATGGGCCACAAAGCGCTTGATTCACACATAAAAGTAGAGAAGCACAAGAACTATGTGTCATCGCAGGCAAGTAGTTTGCCCATAAGTATGTTCTCATCGAGCACTTCGACTTCTCAGCCTTCCACAAGGCCGTCCACTTCAAGCAATGCCTTCTGCAGCTTCGCGAATGTAGCTACACTTAAGGCAGAAATACTGTGGGTATTTCAAACCGTAAGCCGCCACTCGTACACCTCAAATGAGGACATCCACCTAGTTTTTTAAGCGATGTTCCCTGACTCGGAGTGTGCGAGTATGTTCACATGTGGAAGGGACAAAACAGCACATTTAGCACGATTTGGTGTTGCCCCATACCTACATTTTCCTGTTTTTTTTTTTTTTTTTTTGAGGTAAAGTCTTACATTTTCCTTTTAGAGGACTTAAAAAGGTCTTAAAAGTTATTAAATTTGCTGTTAAAAAATGTGCAGATACCCTGTTTATATAAGCCACTTCTGGTAGCAAATGATCAACTAGAAGTCATATTATTATTTGCTGTTTGTAAAACTTGGACCCGCGACAAGACTTTTGACAGGTAGTGTATGTACCATTGTAAACTGATTGGATATGAAAGAAATATGCATGTTAATACTATAAATTGGGAACATTTTAACTAATATAGCTGTAAAAAAAATAGGTTTGACAATTTTACAGCTGTGGGGAAGAGGTGGAGCTTGGTTTGTCAACAAGTCAGGCTGAGAGACCAGTTTGCTGACTAGCTATGACAAGCAAACCACCGTAGGCTGGTTTAAGCCCACATTTAGAAAACAATCTCCATCAAGTTGCATGCAAATAGAGCAGAAAACCAGCTCCACACAAATATAACTCACTCTCCTCTCTTCCCGCACCGTGACTAGCAATCTGCCTGCCCGCTCTCCCGACTCCACGCCACTTTCAGTGAGAAACTCGGGAGAACATTAGGATGACACGCCAGAAAAGAAGCAGACCGTTTCCTCCCAGGCAACTTTCACTTGTTATTTATGGCAAAGGGAAGACCAATCAGAAGTGTATTATGTAAAACTTCATTGTGAGCTATCTTACGGTCTCGCTCTGTTTTTTTTTATCGCGTTGTCACACTCGCTTTTCTCTCACCCCTCTCTCGCAGTCTTTCACCATCTAGTCTAACTTGCAAGTTGTATCGGAAGCCCCTACGGTCTCTTTCTTTCTCTCGCTTGCTAGGAACGAAATGGCCACCGTCTTTCTGTTTTTTCCTTGATGGAATAATTCCTCCCGTGCACGGCCCTGATATTTGTCAGCTTAAAGGCTGCTGCGGATTCTGTCTGTCAGTTGCCGTGACAGCAGCGCATGCTTATTTGCCCTGCTATTTTGAGCGGTGATTGACAGCTGGACAGGCTTGACATTCTCAGCCGCGCGGCGGAGCCTGTTATTATGCGAACATTAACATTCCGATAAACACATGGTCCACCATTGAAAAAATAATTACACACCATCATTCTGCTGTCTCAAAGCGCTAGGAATATGCGAGTGCGTCTGTGTTTGGGGTGTATTTCTACGCGTGTATGCGTGTGAACTTTTTTGCTGCTCGTTTTATTGCACATCACTTTGCCACTTTTTCCTTCCATATGGACTCATGTGTTTAACCCAACACAATCCCCCCTTCTCGTCCAAAGTCTGATGCCATTTGCAAAAAAAAAGTGGCTGATTATAACTCTGTGGGATCAATTTGTACATTATTTAAAGGGCTGTAACGCTGCCTTAGTATGACTGATAACTTTAATAACGCGAGTAGCCTGGCTTGCTGAATGCGGGTTAGCGTGGTTCTATCTCAGTGGAGACCGTAAACCCGGCCCACTGTTTTGCTTTTCAAAGAGAAAGAGTGGTTTTGAAAGCGCACAGAGCCGTAGATATAAAACGTATCGATGCGCAGAGGAGAAGGAAATAAAAGTGTATTCAAAACCAGGAAATACCACCGAGATAGTGAGAATGAACCAATGCGCTGGGACCACGGGTAAATGGATTCTCAGAGGCTTCATAAAGGTAATCTCAATGCGCGCAGAATGAAGTTTAAAGGAATCGCTGAAGCCCGTACAGCTAAAATTCAATTTCTATTCCTGGCACTGATATCATTTACCCTTGGTGATAATGGGCTGAATAAGTTAATGAAGTTTGGAGACTATGAGAGTCATCCACGTTGCATCTTTTCAGAGCAGAGGCATTCTTGATGTCAGCTGTTGAGCTGAGACGCATCTTGATGAATGAATTCGCTGAATGAATAAGGCTAATGAAAAAAATAATCACTCGCGAGTTGGAGTTTCATAAGATGGGAAAAGGAAATACATCTTAAACCCTGCAGGCACAGGATGTCAACATGACGTTATATTGACGCCGTATTCCAACGTACCTCAACGACTGCAGCTCCACACAGGAAGTTTGGCCAGAAGAATAATGGTCGTGGCCAACAGAGCCTGGTTTCACTTGAGTTTTTTTTTTCTTCACTTCGTCAATTGGTGAAGTTTTTTTCCTCACCACTGGCTTGCTCAAATCGAGACTTGTGGAGCTGCGCTTCGGTGGATTTGCTCTTCAGTGTTTGAACTTTCAGCAGTGAAATTTAAACCACACTGAACTGAACTAAACTGAACTCTAAAATCAGGACGTTCCTAGATCTATGTTAAGCTGCTTTGACATTGTAAAAATCTACATTACAAAAGTCTACATTGTAAAAAGCGCTATATAAATAAACATGAATTGAATTGAACATCGTGGGGACGTTGAATTTTGCTTGGAAATGAAAATCGGGTTGACGTCAGAACCAAACGTCTGGCCGACATCAATGTCCAATGACCAACCTAGAATCAACCTAAAATCAACCTAACAGGCAAATTGTAAACATTCAGGATGCGCGCGCATCGAGGTTGCAGAAAAAAAAAACCTGAAGCGCTAGCATTTACAGCGAGGGAATGACATCCGATGCTGTACAGAGTTCGTGGTTGTATTAAAGATAAGTTATATCGATTACATATTATATATATATACTATCTACATAAAGCTTTCAGCGAATTATAACAGCTTGTCACCCAGTGATAAGCACAGTTATTCGACTAAATTAAGGTTAAAGTGAGTGGCGTTCGTCTGACAGGTCCATTTGCGATAGCACCCTCCCAATGGATATTGAATAAGACGAAATGGCCAAGCATCCAGCCCCAAATATACAACTATCTCATTAAAACTCCAAGTGATTTTACAAGAGAGAAGTTAAAGGCTTAAATGTCTTTGGATGCCTATGATTTTGTTCTGTGTGGTCATGTGCAGGAAATAATGTTTCATGATTACCAGATTCAAAACTATGTAGTGCTAAAAACCAAGGTTCTGCCTAGCCAAAGACAAGGAAAGAAGACGGAGCTCTACAAGGCCTGGGTAATCATCAACAAGCAAAACAACTGCATTCTGACAGCGAACTGCACCTGTAGGGCAGGGTATGTGAACTTAGATTATTACATTTCATTCTAAGCATTCAGTGTCAGCAGTTTAATTCACCATATTTAACTGGAGTCAGCTTGCGTCTTTTTTTGGAACCGGTATGCGCGGTTGAACCCGTGTGACTTTATGTGTGACGTGGGTTGGTAATTCCCCTATATCAATGTCTAATCACCATAACATCTATTAGACGTTGGATTTTGATCACTTTCCATACCTGCCAACATTTGGTTTGTAAATTCCGGGAGACCCGGGTGGGGGGAGGGGTAATTACGTCATACGCTAATTTGCATATTACTGATGTCATCGCGTTCTACCATTTCTGTTTGTTTAACAGCCTGTTAACAGCCTATGGTAAATAAATGGGGTATTAATATTTGCACTACGCTTTATGTAAGCTTGTTAATTTATCTAAATTTATTGCTGTTTGAATTCAGTATATCATTATAGATGAATAGTGAATTTGCAGTAATCTCTCAGACGTAATAAACTCAGACAAGTTCTGAAACTCTCACTTAAAACATCTCTGATTGTGCAACAAGAATAAACGGTCAAATTAAATTGTTAAAATAAAGGAGAAGCAGATCGGGTTGACTGTACAAGGGAAATACCATCAAACTGCCACCTGCTCTAAATCATTTGCCGTCGGTACGCTGAGAGGTGCTCTGCTCTCAGGCTGCAGGGGAGGGGCCGGACCCAGCGGCATCACCCGCAGCTCGTTGAGAAGAGTAGGGACGGTACAGTAATGGACAAACGACAGTCTCTAAAAATCGCCATAACACACAAAAAAGTCGCTAGATTTGTCGCTAGTCGCTTTTTTGAAAATTTGTCGCTAAGTTGGCAACACTGGCGCAAACTGGGGAGCGGGAGGGGTGAGAGGTTTGGTGAGATAGGGGCGCGCGAACAGTAGCGACCGGAAGAGCACAAGCCCCAAGTTTCAGCCCGGACTGGTGAGTAGCGGCGGGGCGGGTGAATTCCGGGAGTTTACCGGGAGACAGAACAATACGGGAGACGGGTCTGAAATACGGGAGACACCCGGGAAAAACGGGAGTGTTGGCAGGTATGTCACTTTCCAACACAACCTAAAATCAACCAAATATCAACGTAATTTTACTTCAATACTGGACGTCAAAATAACGTTGTCCTTAGACGCTTGCTAGAAATTGAATTTTGGTCACCTGACGTCATGACCTAAATCTAACCTAATATTAACGTCTTATGATGTTGTGTGCCTGCTGGGAAAGAAATTGCTTACCGAAGAATGAAAATAATTGTTTGACTTTTGGGAACATTTCAGAATCCAGTTTCTTCCATATTGTCAGAAGCTTTTTTAGATCTTGTCATTCCTCAAAACGCTATCATTAAGCATTCAACAGATGAAACAAAGTCAAACTGGTTTCCAGAAGTCAGCTTGAAGGTGAGAAATTATGAAGGCCGCTTTTATTTTTGGTTAAACTATCCTTTTAATGCTTCCTCGTTCTCGAGTGTCCTTTCTTTATGGGTTTGTACTACCAGATGAGTGTAGCGGAGAATGACCTGCCGTAGCATCCATCAGAAAGGTGACTGACTCAAATGGCCACATAAAAAACTCGGCTCAGCATCTTGGGTTAGTGGCTCGTGCGTCTTTATGCAAGAGCAGACACGAGACAACAGCTCCATATCGCTGTCCATTAGCATCAATGATGTGGCAAATATCCTGGTGTCAGCAGGACTACCTGTATCTTACGGCCCTGCTGAGAGAATGAGGCTAACAAAGAGAAGGGGAGAAAGAAAAGTTGCAAGCGAAGCAGGAGGAGTCAGCTTGCAGTTTAAAAAAACAAAAAAAAAGTAAAAAAGAAAAGAGAGTACAATGCAGTACAATATTAAACCTCAGCGGAGAAGTGAGTGACCAGGACTGTTTGTGTTTCCTTGAGTTTGTCATTTCTGCTGAGAGTCAGCTCTCCTCCTTCTCGCTCGTATCCCTACGGTCCCTCGAAATATCTTCCTTCATCCATCCACCTTTCCTGGGGTATATTCCATTCTTTACCTCCAGCTCCTTCATCAGCCTGACAGGCGGTGCGCTGTCCTGAGGGATCGCTCACAGTGAGCTACTCTCTACAAAGGCAACCATTCAGTCGTTCAAGGTGTCCGTCCGTGTAAATTAAAGAGAGTCAACACTACTCTCTGAATTTGTAGCCTATGTTTTCTCTCTCACAAAAAGTGCTGTCACATCTAATAGATGAGGCTCGCGGACGAAGACACTCAAGTCACTTTTAGCACCTTTCTTTCACAACGAGTGCTCAATTATTTAATCTTCCCTTGGCCTTCGGGCGCACACGGTAGTCTTGTTCTTTTTGCAGGTCTACCAAGATGACGTTGGCTCTTTAAAGGCTCAAAACGCAAGGCCAAGCGAACACCCCTTTTCAGAATTTAAAAAACAAGACCTCGGCGTGTGCGCGTGTCAGCCAAAAAGCAAACGCTGATGTTTCCCGTGTGTGTGCTTTCTTCACCGCTTCATTCTTAGGGTAGTAAAAGCAGAGGGAGGGATGGAAGGAAAAAGAGACTGTCCGCTGTTTGTTGATGAGTGCTGTGGGAGATGATGATGGTGTTTGGAGGGACTGGTAATTGACAAAATGAAGCTCAAGCTGATTTAATTAGAGAGAGAGAGAGAGAGATGGAGCTTAAAAGAGCGGGAGAGCGAGACAGATAGGATGCATGCTGGCACAAGCTAAAACCAAGCCAGAGGTAATTAATCAGCAGGAACTGTCCCCAAAAGAGCCCGAATCCCTTAGAAATGCATTTTCTGTGTTTAATAGCAAGTAATTGATTCATAGCCTTTGAATTTCGTGGGTCCCGGGAGTACAAGCACCTCTAAGAGGAGCAGCGGTGTCGGGAGATAATCGCCATTTTGAATCTGATTCAAAGAGTTCATGTGAGCATTTGTGTGTGAAGATAAAGCCCCTGAGGACAATTAAAAACTTGGAACTCTCGCATCTATAATCTTTTATTAGTTTATGGTCTGCTTTTTTTCAAGGAATGTTGTTTACAAGAAAAGCGTGCCTAATCTATATGCCAAAAGACCCCTGAAAAAAAACCTTTGGCAAGAGGATACGAGGTTTCCCTGAGCCAAACCTGGCTGTGTTCTTGAGCACCTCTCCTGCTGGACTGTGACCTGGATTACTGAGCTGGCACAGAGACAGACCGACTCTGTCTGCCAATAGGCTGTGCCTGTGTGCTTATATATAGCCCACTCCTTTGTCCGTCTGCCCCAAAAATTACACACGCCAGGCCTCCCCTGGGCTCCAGCTCTGCCCACTCCTCATCTCCCATTTTCTCACAGGTAGGCCGATGACCTTTCTGAGGCGTCCACCCCGCGTGTCCTTTCGGAGGTACCGAATTCTGACCTTTCCAGGCCTTTTAGTCGCAGCAGGTAATCAATTAGTGCCCAGCTAGATTATCAGAGCAAAAGGTGAATGCTTGCAAGTCAGAGGTCCTGCAAATGTTTCCACTTTAATGATTATCTCACACTTGGGTATCCTCGGCCGAAGCAAAGGAGGGCGGTTATGATTCTTGGGTAATGTGGGAAGGAGAGTACGTCCTTCAGATTTAAAGGGGTAATTCGTTTAAAATTGAACATTCTGTCATTGTTAAATCTTTCTACTGTTGACCACTAAAGAAACAGACTTTGCAGAATGAAAGCAATGAAAATTTTACAGCAACTAATCAGCTAACGATTTTAAGTTCTAAACACGATCCCTGGGCATCACGGTGGTGCAGCGGGTAGCACGATCGCCTCACAGCAAGAAGTTTGCTGGTTCGAGCCTCGGCTGGGTCAGTTGGCATTTCTGTGTGGAGTTTGCATGTTCTCCCTGCGTTCGCGTGGGTTTCCTCCGGGTGCTCTGGTTTCCACCACAGTCCAAAGACATGTGGTACAGGTGAACGGGATAAGCTAAGTTGGCCGTAGTGTATGTGTGTGAATAAGAGTGCGTGGGTGTTTCCCAGTGATGGGTTGCAGCTGGAAGGGCATCCGCTGCATAAAACATATGCTGGATGAGTTGGCGGTTCATTCCGCTGTCGCGACCCAAGATTAATAAAGGGACTAAGCCGAAAAGAAAATGAATGAATGAATAAATGAATGAATGAACACATTCCCTTAAAATTGCCATTAGGTTATATAATGATTCTAAGAACATTCAAAAAGTTTTTCAGACAATGTATTAACATTATTTTTTGGTTATACTAATGCTATTCAAAATGTTTCATAACATTTCCGTTTCATGCTATATTACTGTTCTCTGTAATGTTATTTATAATGATACAGCTGTAGAACATTCCTTCCCAACAACGGCTCATTGTGAAAACAAAGTCCCGTGGACGTTTCTGGAGACAAATTATATAGCCAGAGGTACGTATGGCTGCGTTGAATTTTTTAAGCGAACGTTACGGGATGGTATGACGCCGTTCCGTTTGTCGCTTACCGGCTGACAGCTTACCTTCGTGTGGAGTCCTTTCCCGCTGCAACCAGTTTGTGTCGTTAGCTCGTCGTGTACGTTGGCGGACTTGAGACGCAGAGAGGAGTTTACCACGACGACGGCGACCGAGTCTGGGGAACAGCGGTTCCAGAAATAAGCTAAGACAAAAACAGAATCCAAAAAAATAAAATAAACGAGTGAACAACAGGCTGAGAATGTGATCCGTAATCCGTAAACGTGGTAAAAAATCAGACGAGGACTTTTCTTTTTTTTTGGATGGCTTTTGTAAACCATTGGTTGGGTTTAGGGAAGTATGTGGGTGGGTGGGCGGGTCAATCGGTAAAATTGGTTGGGTTTAGGGAAGGAGAAGGGTGGGTCAGTCGATTGATCATTCAGTCAGACGACAGAAAGGCGGTCAATCGACAGCGGCCTCTGGTGGGTTTACGCGAGAACACGGGTGCAGACATCTGAGATACGAAAAAGTGCACACAGTGGCCTCTCGCGAAAACAAAAACTGCAAAAATACGTACCTTTCAGAATGAGCCTGGGTTGTTCCTTCCACATTAAAGGATCACGAAACACCAAAACATTTTTTTTGAGATGTTGCCAGTCATATATGTGTCCCACGTTGCTAAAAACACTATTAGGACACAAATATTAAGCTAGCAAGTGAAAATTGGTTGTTTTTGCATTGTTTAGAGCAAATTGGGTTAAAAAAATGTTTTGAAGCAACGACATGGTGATGAGATCGTTGTGTAAATTTCTGCATGGAGATTGGCTGTCGGTACCAGCCAGTACAAAGTGAAGTCATTGAGTTTTCAGCGCATCTGTTCATTAATTAATGAGAAAGAATTGGTTCGAACCAATCGGCACGCTTTATTATAAACGAGATGCAACTTCATTAATATGCATGCTATAGCTTCGAAGACTCTATTTACCTGTTATAGTGTTCAGAGAGACGCAACGTTGTGTTGCCAACCGTAAGAAAAATTGTTCGGAGACATGGGTCGTCAGTGTTGCGTTTATAAATGTGCCGCAACAAAGGTTTTGTTTACATTTCCCCGCGATGAGAGCACAGCTCGCATGTGGATCCAAGCAGTTGGATTACAGTGGTCTGCTAACACGTGACAAAAAATATGTTTGTAAGGAAAATTTTTTACTCGAGAGCTTTTAGAATCTGGAAATGGTAAAATTACGATTTGCCAAAAAAAAAAAAAAAAAAAAAAACGTAGTTCCAGTTGATGTTGATTGTCCTGTCTCTACGAATTTGGTAAGTGTTTGATCAATGTTCATTGTTTATGTTTTTTCAGAAGTTAGTTAGTTAGTTAGTTAGTTAGTATCGTCACAGCACTCTTTAAGTTTTTAAAGACATACCTTAGTCAAAATGATTTAGTTACTAATTTTACAGTAATATTATTACAATATTATGGACTGGAAATCATTTACTTCCACACAGCTCTCAGATCTGCTCTCTGAATCACTGTCTATCTCCCCTGCATCTGTGTTTGTGTTGCCGCTTTGAAAATCAGCTCTAGTGCACGTAATGAAACTTCCCTTTTCATGCAAACCAATCCCTCTTTCGCCACTTGACACTCCCTTCTAAACAAAGCTAGACCCACTTCCCTGACTTTTTCCTGACTACTGAGACAGGGGGGTTTCATGGCCCTTTAACATTCCCATTAGGTTATATAATGATATTCCAAGAACATTCAAAGCCTCCAGATTTTTGGAGATTTTTTCAGCTTCATATTATATTACTGTTGTCAGAATGTTATTTATAATGGTACAGTAGTAGAACATTCCATCCACGTTAATGTTCTAAGAACATTATCAATGTTACAAGAACGCATTATTTCTAATGCGTTAACATCTAAGGAACGTTTCAAAACATTTTGAGAAAGCACAGGCAAGCATCATGACCAAAGATAGCCGATGCTACTTGTTTTTATACCACAATGCTAATGGACAGGTTTTCATCACGTTTGACAGATTGGCTTGAAGACATCTGGTAGTATCTCCATTGTTGTTTTCCATTGTCTGAAATGATTTCGTAAGTCCTTTTAGAGTCTGTAATCTCCCGTCTCATCGTTTCTAGACTTTAAGCAAGCACACAGTAAAAGCTCATTCCGTCAATATAAGAAAAGGCTATTTCATGTTCAATAAAAGGCACGGAGGGGGAAGTGTGCAAGGCAAAAATGATTTTTTACTTAATGTCAAGTCCTTCTTGATGAGTTTAAGTGGTGGAAGGCAGTGAGCGGAGGATGAGGAAAAGATTTAGCATCCCTCTTTCCATGTTATTGTCCATGGGATGATGAAAAAGTGACCTCAGATGAAAGACAACGCGCTCCCTTCTGAGCCCAAAGCTTTTTAAGTGAGACACTGTCTTTCAACCCTGAGCCATTCTAATGCACTGAGGGACAGATTTCACCCTAATTGCTGCAAATCACTTTCATGAGGGAGGCGCATGCCTGTGTGTGTGTGTGTTGTTAAAGAATGACTCATTCAGATGCATGTTTTGGCAGAGGGCTCTGTAAAAGCCAAGCCATCTTCAGTTTCTATTCTTATTTTTCTGGATCACAGGGCAGGAATCGAAAGAGCAGCCGTCTACATTACGAATCCTCGGCTTCACGCAGGCAGACAAGTGCGCACACACATGATAAAACTAGACATCTCTCATCCATTTTCCATTTGGCTACTTTTTTCTGTACTTTTGCCGCACGCTGTAGCAGGTACAGACAATGACTGGAACATCTAGCACTTTGCACCCTCACATTTACGGGTTTTACAAAAGGGATGCTTTCACTCCTTCATGCTGATCTGCCAATGTAAGGCTTCAGACATGCTAAAACACACATGGTTTAAAAATAGCTGTACAATTTGACTGTGGAGTACAGAAGAAAAATGGCTTATAAAAATGTTTCAAAGTCTTCTTTAATATTGAAATACACTCACTGGCCACTTTATTAGGTACACCTTACTAGTAGGTACTTACTAGTACCTTTTGCCTTCACAACTGCCTTAATACTTTATGGCATAGATTCAACAAGGTAATGAAAATATTCCTCAGAGATTTTGCTCCATGTTGACATGATAGCATCACGCAGTTGCTGCAGATTTGTCTGCTGCACATCCATGATGTGAATCTCCCATTCCACCACATCCCAAAGGTGCTCTTCTGGTGTCTGTGGAGGCCATTTTAGTACAGTGAACTCATTGTCATGTTCAAGAAACCAGTCTGAGATGATTTGCGAGTTATGACATGGCATGTTATCTTGCTCGAAGTAGCCATCAGAAGATGGGTACACTGTGGTCATTAAGGGATGGACATGGTCAGCAACAATACTCAGGCAGGCTGTGGCGTTGACACGATGCTCAATTGGTACTAATGAGCCCAAAGTGTGCCAAGAAAATATCCCCCACACCATTACACCACCACCACCAGTCTGAAGCGTTGATACAAGGCAGGATGGATCCATGTTTTCATGTTCTTGAAGCCAAATTCTGACCCTTGTTGTGCATTCAGAGATGCTCTTCTGCATAACTCAGTTGTAACGAGTGGTTATTTGAGTTACTGTTGTCTTTCTATTACCTCGAACCAGTCTGGCCATTCTCCTCTGACCTCTGGCATCAACAAGGTATTTCCACCCACTGAACTGCCGCTCACTGGATATTTGCTCTTTTTCTGACCATTCTCTGTAAACCCTAGAGATGGTTGTGCGTGAAAATCCCAGTAGATCAGCAGTTTCTGAAATACTCAGACCAGCCCGTCTGGCACCAACAACCATGCCACGTTCAAAGCCACTTAAATCCCCTTTCTTCCCCATTCTGACGCTCGGTTTGAACTGCAGCAGATCGTCTTGACCATGTCTACATGCCTAAATGCATTGAGTTGCTGCCATGTGATTGGCTGATTAGAAATTTGCGTTAACAAGCAGTTGCCACCTAATAAAGTGGCCGGTGAGTGTATATGAACAAGAAAAAAAAGCAACTCTATGTGTGCTGTGACTTAAAGTGCCTTGTATATAATTAATCACCTTTTAATAGCAAGGCATTATTTACTAATTAGTATAAAATACCTATATTTACACATAGCTTGGCATTTAGTGTCCCTATTGTTTTATGAACTGGTTACCTCTCAGCCCTCGTGTCTTAATTAACACATACATGCATATGGCAAAGTGCAATCAATGCTTAAACATCATTAAAATAATCTCTGAAGGTTGATTACCGGGTTGCTTCTGCATTATTGGTCTCCATGCATCTCCAGTAAGCACGGTTTTCAATATTTCAGCCAGTTAACTGATGTATACATGATAGAACATTTGTCCAGTATTGATTTTGCTGATGGCACACTATGCTTTTGGGATGATGAAGCCAAAGAGCTCATCGATGCATTGATAACAGTCTTGCTGAGCCGAGCACAGAGATTCAGTTTCTATCGTCTATAGACACATTTCTTCACCACACTATTGATTGGTCTCTCCTTAAACACGGGCCTCAGCGAGTCAAGGTTTTACACACAAACACTTGTATAATGGAATTCTTCTTTGTTTTGCAAGGTGAACAAACTATTCCAGGGGACATAATGCATTTTTGGGGGAGTAAATGCTTTTTTATGCTTTTAAATGCTAGTTTTCGATGCCACAGCCATATTACCCTGTAGCCCAAGACCAGTTACTCATTGAAGCTAAGCAGGGCTGAGCCTGGTCAGTATCTGACATGGGAAAACTAGGTTGCTGTTCGAAGTGGTGTTAGTGAGGCCAGCAGGGGGTGCTCAACCTGCAGTTTGTGTGAGTCCTAATGCCCCAGTATAGTGAAGGGGACACTATACTGCACTGACGTTAAACCAAGGTCCTCCTGACTCTCTGGTCATTAAAAATCCCAGGGCACTTTTCACAAAGAGTAGCGGTTTAACACCGGTGTCCTGGCTAAATTTCCATCCATCTTCCCTTACATGTCATGGCCTCCCAGTCACTGAATTGGCTCGATCACTGTCTCTCCACCCCACCTATAGCCGGTGTGTGGTGAGCACACTGGCGCTATTGTCCTGTGGCTGCCATCGCATCATCCAAGTGCATGCTACACACTGGTGGTGGTGTGGAGAGACTCCCCTCATGATTGTGAAGAACTTTGGGCGTATGGCCATTGGCCATACACAATAAATGCACTATATAAATACATATTACTTACTACTAGTATGAGAGCAGCTTAGCTACTTTCTCCATAAATCCCTGAATATATGTTTAATAAGGCTAACTAGTTTCCTAAATAGATCAGCTTGACTGTATTTAACTATAAATTTAAAGGCTGCAGTTTCACAGTAGCTTTCAAAAGGTTAGTAGGGCTTGTTTTCCTCCATGCGACTATAGTTAGCATCTCCCCCTCTTTTTTCCTTTCTTTAAGTCTGCGCGCTCTCTCACTCCATCACAGTGATGAATCTGCTTCTATTCTCAAGGAGACCACGTCCACCTTCAGAGCCGCATGCAGATAGTTTACCTGCGGTGGGCTCTTTGTGTTTTTTAGGTTGATGTGGTGTGACAGGTTGATTAAAGCAGGTTAGAGGATCCACTGCTGCTGTCACTCAGAGTCCTGACATTTCTGTGACAGAGGGGTCAGGAATGGGGTGAAAAGCACAGGAGTATAGGAGTTGTACTCATATTCATAAACTGAATCTGTGGCTGGGAAGGTAAAAATAGCTCTGGATTAGGAACTAAAAAGGGAATGTTACACATATACACAACATTGTGTTGATGATGCGTCCCCTTTTCACAGAACCCTGCTGAAAAATCCAGCTTAAACCAGCCTAAGCTGGTTGGCTGGTTTTAGCTGGTCGACCAGCCTGGTTTTAGAGGGGTTTTGGCCATTTTCAGGCTGGTTTCCAGCCATTTCCAGCCTGGTCTTAGCTGGTCAGGCTGGAAAATTACCAGCTTAAACCAGCTAAAACCAGCTCGACCAGCCTGGATTAAGCTGGACATAGCTGGTTTTGGCTGGTCAAGCTGGATTTAGCTGGTCAACTCCCAGCCTGACCAGCTAAGACCAGGCTGGAAATGGCTGGAAACCAGCGTGGAAATGGCCAAAACCCCTCTAAAACCAGGCTGGTTGACCAGCTAAAACCAGTAAACCAGCTTAGGCTGGTTTAAGCTGTTTTTTTCAGCAGGGAAGTTTATCCCCTAGAGATAAACAGTTATGTTTTTTCCTCATTTTGAATCCATTCAGTCAACCATTAGTACTGGCAGAGGAAATTTTAACTTAGCTTAGCATACCCTGCTGAATATGCTAAAACCCCTCTAAAACCAGGCTGGTCGACAAGCTAAAACCAGCCAACCAGCCTATGCTGGTTTACGCTGGTTTTAGCTGGTCGACCAGCCTGGTTTTAGAGGGGTTTTGGCTATTCCAGGCTGGTTTTCAGCCATTTTCAGCCTGGTCATATCTGGCCAGGGGTGCGTTTCCCAAACAACAACGTAACTCACGGCTGAACTATCATAGTACGATGCATCGGAAAAGAAAGATGTAGTGATGAGTATTTCCCAAAACCCGTAGTTTCTTTGTCGCAGATCCATCGTTTGAACCACATTGGTTATAACGTAAAACGCCCATAATGATGCTCTAATCGGGGTGGAGTAAATACTTCTTTAGAGAAGAACCCCATCATTTATTTGTGCAGATTATATTGTTTTACACACACAAATATTTAAATAAAATCCAATATTAGTTAAAACATGCACTCGTTTTCCATATTGAAATATATGTAAATTGAACATATAGGGCCTGTGTTTCCTTTAAAAATATTATTGAGAACATTACATATTCTATTCTAAAACATAAAATCACTTACAAAAGCTAACACTATTCTAATATCATATATAAATCATATAAATAAATAATGAGGCGATTTATTAAAAAAATGAAATTTTATATTTATTATTTATTAAGAAATGTAAAAATCATACTTTAATAGTAATAATAATATTAATGATGATGATTATTATTATTATTATTATTATTATTATTATTATTATTATTATGTAGGATATTGTTTATTTATTTATTTATTTATTTTTTAAAGTCTACTTTTACAATTTGACATATGTAAACCACTGCAGAAATGTTTTAACCAGCAGGCCCATGTCATATACAGTACAGATACTTAATAAATAACTACTGTAAATTAAAAGCATTAACGTATGCTTTGTTTTTTGTTTTCACAAGCTGTGGAGACGTAACATAAATTCCGCTTTTAAATAATAGATCACCTATAGCTTTCGTCATGAGCCACGGCTGTGTTCAAAATTACATTAATGTTTTTAAAGAGCACTGCGAAGGGAGCGCAATTGTAAACATGAAGATCGCTAAAACTGAACTGTAAAAATACTTTGAAAGCAAATTACACCTAAGAGAGATGACCTTAATGCTTTTTTTAAATAATTCCGAGTTTAAATGTTAGAATGTTCTAAATGAATAGGGCATAGGGGGGAAAACTGGGAATAGAGCACAGCCAGGAACTATGTTTCCATCTACAGCTCCAGAGGTGTAGTTGCAAGTGCACAAGTTTGCGATGCAGTGTGCGAATGTTCGTTGGGACAATGGATTTGGGAAACCCAAATCAACAAACTATGTTTGTAACAACTGAACTTGCGACCTTAGTTGGCTATCAATAGTTTTCAGAAATGCACCCCAGGCTGGGAGATGACTAGCTAAAACTAGCTTGACCATCTAAGCATGCTGAAAATGGCTGGAAACCAGCCTGAAAATGGCCAAAACCTCTCTAAAACCAGGCTGGTCGACCAGCTAAAACTGGTTTAAGCTGTTTTGTGATGAGTTATCTACTTAAAGCTTGACTCTTCTGAAGTTACATCATGTACTAAGACAGATTGAAAATGGAATGTTGCTGATACGGCTAGGAAAGAGGCTGATATGGCTAGTGCTGGCATAGAATCTATGCTAAGCTAAGCTAAGCTAAACTAAGCTAAAAATTCTCCCGCCAGACCCAGAGATTGGTTGAATGGATTAAAAATGTAAAGGCTCAACTGTTTAACTCTGGGGGAGTTGTAAAGCAAGCTTATTTTATAGTGGAGTGTTTCATTAAAGATCAAAATAATGGATAACATTTTTTTTATTTTTTTACTGAGGTAAACTTCTCAGAGTAACAGGTCATCTCTTGTAGCTCACGATTAGGAAGCGAACTGAAAATAACATTTTAATAAGTTCAGCTAGGGAGTTCAGCTAAAGGCCAGTTTTGTTTCATGTACTCAATTAGCCAACAACCTGAAGTACTCCACTCAGTGGAAACGGGTTTTCAGTATATCAGCAGCTGTTGCAGTTGGGGCTGGGAAGCTAATGTGTTGTCGATTACAGAAGGCTGATGTACCACTCTTGTAGTTGTTGACCTTGGGTGCAATGATTGTCTTTATTCGACCACTTTCAGCTACAGCCTTGGCGGACGGATCTATTCTTGCAGTACCAAGGAAGATACAAGACAGAGTTTGTGTGTATGCACGCAGTTTCACAAAGTCCAAAAGGTGAAATGAAGTCTCTTGTAAAAGTCATTACCTCTCTTGGTTTTTTGCTACCCTCCATTTTTTGCAGTTTGTGCCATATCTCAAATGCAGCACATTGTCACCCCACGTGGAATGAATAGTTTTGGACGCAGCTTCATTATTAAGGAGGTAGCATCTGGTCTGATAATGAAGGTTTATTTCTTTTCAGACCCGCAACCCTATCTTCCTGCATGACCAAATGAATTGTGCTGTTATGACTGCAGCCCGAGATACAAGCCACGGCTTTAAAATTCTCAATATAACTTTAAAAGAATGAGCCCAATTAAAAGTGACAAGCCGGCCTACTTTATAGTCTGCGATGGCCTGTTTATGAGCAAAGTTAATCCAAGCATAATAAAGCGCCAACACAAGATCCATAAAAACCAACAATAGTTCTACTAAGGCCATGCACAAATTACAATGTTTTGGGAGTGATAACAGATTTCATTTGCTGAGGCGAATACTTTATCATTACGGAACACTTCTCTAACTAGCCTGACCTCCACAGAAATGTTTGTTATAACGGTTTAACCTCATATGCACAGCTTATATTACTCAAGTGTGCGTACATTATGCCAAACACCACTATATAATAAAAAGGCAAGTCATCTTTTTTCATTATTTTCCAGAGGTTACCATCAAGATCATCCAACTTTACCATTAAAACAATGTTTTCCAAACCAAGTTTGGCCGGGAACCACATATTAATGTTGTCAAGCCAGTTAGGCATCCATAAAAACCAGCATTTAAAAGCGCCAACCAAACAAGCCAGACTTTTCAGCCAGATTTGAAGTCTACAGACATGTTTCAAGTGTGTGGGCTTTTGTTTGATCCTTCTGGCAAGAAAGCTTCATATTCTGGTTTAAATCCTTGTGGGTCGGTGCGAGGTTAATACGACGAAGACCTCACGTCAAACCATAGCCATCATTAGTGCTGCCCCTACAGAGTTTCCCATTAGCATGATGCTAAAGGCCCCATCATGTTACTATCTTCTTTAATGTCCATTGATCATACCCCCTACAATGTCCAGACAGGATGAAAATAATCAGTATTATGTTAACCCTGAGGCTAAAAGGGAGATGGTGCCTCTGAGGAGAGAAAGAGCGAGAGGAAAAACAAGACCAACACTTTAGCAGCTCTATGGCTGGATATGTATGCTGAAAATATTAAATGCACTGATCTTTCGGCTTTCCTCGCTTGGAGATATTGGCTCTAAGTTAGTGGGTGTGAACGTGTGAGTACTATAAAAGAGATTATGTGAAGGCCCTCGACTAAATAACAGGTTGGCCATTGCAGTAATTCTAATTAGAAATTGTCATATTAATCAAAGGAAGGACAACCTACAGCTTTATTTGACTTTGGAAGGTCCTGCTCCTGCATTACTACTCTCTTTAAAATCTCAGGATGAACTGGCAATTCTATTAAATAGAACTGACTAGTTAAAAAAATAAAAAAATAAAAATAAAATATATATATATATATATATGGAGGGCCCTATTATACACCCAGCGCAATAAGGTGCAAGATATGTTTGGCTTGATTTGTTGCTATTTTTAGACCCGCGCAACCCTAATTTTCATGTTCTGCACCACGTTGTTTAAATAGCAAATCCATTTGCGCCACTTTGTGGACTCATGGGTGTTCCGGTCTATAATTGATAGTCGTCTATATTGTTGGCGCGTTGACCAAGTAAAAGCAGGTCTAAAGTCCAGCGCAGAGCGCGTTAGTTATGCGCCTATGCAGGTTCAAATGCTTAATACACAGAGGATGTATAGCAATACACAAATATCTTTACATATATATAAAAAATAAAGAATTAAAATGTTACAAAAATTATTATTTACTACATAGATATAAAAACCACTACATCCATGCCTTCTTTATGTTGGGGGGCTTTTTATTTTATTCATGACAATTAGCATTTTTATTATAATGCTATTATTATTAGTAGTATAATTTATTATATGCATATTTATATTTGTTTTAATAAAAAAAACAAGTCTTTGTCCATCTGTTGAGTATTAGAGACGAATGCATCACCATATGGGGCATAAGAATAGGACGTGTGTTTGGATATAACTCAGTTTTTTGACCACACTTCATTATTATTGTTCATTTATACATTTGCTGGAAATTAGAACTGAATTTAGAAATAGTTTTGAAAAAAATATTTGCACTTAACAAACAAAATTAAATATGGAGGCTAATGGATGTCTTCAGCGGAGTGTGTACAACACTATTCCCTTATCCACGAAAGTAAAGGAGTAAAATAATGAGTAAAAGTAAAGTAAAGAGAAAGTAAAGAGGCTGAATGGAGGAGGCTCATTCTTTATCCTCGCGCTGCAGATGCTCTGTTAACTGTTTTTTGGCTAGTAAAGCGTTTACTTTTTCCACTTACAAAGTCTGCCATGTAAATAGCAAATGACGCAACTAATTCTTAAAGGGAATGGGAGATGAGACTCTGATTGGTTATGGTCAAAACACACCCAGAACTTGTTAAGAGAATAAGTACAACCCTGTTAGACCGCGTGCCGCAGCACAAACCACATTTTTCATCCTTAAAATAGCAAAAGTGGATTCAGACATACCCTTAATGCTTTCGCTTTAGACTTTGTATCTAGATCATTAAAATAGAGCCTAGAATCTGCTAGGACACAAGGGGAGATGGATTTGAAATGAAATGAAATAAAAACAAACATATAAATTGGTGTCCACATACTTGCTATTTAAAGGTGCAGTAGGTGATCTGCCAAAATGCTAACCGGTTAGCATAATATCTTTGAAACACAGTCCCACCCCTGCCATCCAAAGCCACACCTCCTGAAATTGCGAACTCGTGCACCTTAAAGATGAGAGCATACAACCCACTAGATCATGTCAATTGCAAGTTAGAAAAATGTATAGTACTTCACAATACCACAATTCTAAACGAAAAACTGCATTATATCTAGCACATTATTAGTTATGTAGTTAGCAAGCAAAACTTGTCATAATGTGCAATATGTCACGCTTAGTGCTTGGTCGGCGGCGTGCAGGAATTACACTTATTACTAAGCCATACTTACATACTATTTCAAACTGAATCTTCAGAGTAGCATGGTAAACAATATAGGGAGCACGTCACAGATTGATATTGTTAAAAAATGAACCGATGTGAATATAAAACTAACTTCAGCTCAGTAAAGCAGGCTAGGTGGAATAGCGCTATTTACTGATGTTTTGTTGTTCAACTAAATAAAAAGTCTACATTATCGATGCTGTAAAAGGCCTTATGAAACTGAAAATAGTCATCAATCTTTCACTGGAAGATGTCAGTGGCTGAACAACACTTCTGTGCATATAACCCATTCGTAACAACACAATCTACATCAACTTTGCGTGACTTAAATAGTTTTAAAACATAACATTACCTGTCTAAAAGAAATACTTCAGCCATGGTGTCGTCCTTCATCCAGCATGCAATACTAACTCCAATATTGATTCAGGATTTTAAAAAGTTTTGATTCCAGGATTAGATTTTATCGTTGTGTCTCATGTGCACATGAACGCGTGGTGCGCATGCCCGTGCATTTTTAGTCTCATGCCTTACCCAGAATACAAAAGTACAGAATACAAAAGTACATATACAGATAATTAGATAATTTAGATAATTTAATTTAATCATTAATCAATTTAATTTAATCATTACTACTGGAATGTAAAGAGATTTTCAACCAGCACAACAACAAATGTTTCTGAAGACAATCACCTACTGCACCTTTAAGCACAGGCATATGGCCTCCAAGCCACTATTCATATCTTTCCACAGCTATCACATAACTGCACCCCACAACACACATTTGCATGCATACGCATGCACAAAAGCCCACAAGGGGACTGCGAACTGAACTGGCGTGCATCTAATAGAAATTCATAGATTGAGATGCCACAGGAGAGACTGGTTAAAGAAGTTAAACAAGTAAAAAGTGCTAAGGAAAAAGGGAGTGTTGTGAGGTGTATACTGCTCACTCACATCAAAGAATCGGGTCCCATGCCTCCTCGTCATTCATTTAACATATGGTACACAAAAAAAAAAAAACACTGAGACATGAAAGATTTCTTTGAGATGTAGGCGCACAGATCCTATGCCTTGTAACTTCCCTGCTTTCTAAGGGGATTTAAACTTGTATTCACATATCGGTTCATACTTGCTCCCTTTTTTTTTTTTTTTCGATTTTCATGGTCTCCGCCTGAGCTGGGCCTGAGCACACAGCTCTCTCCGCACTGAGGAAGGAAATCCCTGAAACTCTGTGAAGAGGAAAGAGAGAGTGGGATTAAGGCGTCCGCACTCATTTCTTTCCCCTAGCCTTAACCAGACTTCTCCTGGTTGGTGCAGTGCGGATAGGGATTGAGCAGGGTTAGGGCAGAACCGCCGCTAGATTTCCATGTATTAGTCCGGGAGAACTTTTTTCCATTCCTCAATGACTCAAAGGGGTGGGGGGATTGTGGAACGAGGGAATGCTTCCCTCCCTAGCCTGAGCCTTGGGTTGGCTTATCAGGCCAAACAGATGCAGAGTGCTCACGGGACCTCATCAAGCCAGCTCTGGGAGAGGTCTACCTGCTGGCTCTATGCCATTACCATGCTGCATCCAGCTTCCCGCTCTCAGGCCCTGGGACACGCAACCCAATTACCTAACTCAAGAAAAAAAAACTACCAAGGAAAGGTTGAAATTATATGAAGCTCCGGAGAGCAGCGGGTTTATTTATTAATATCTGTTTATATGTTTTCTTGAATCCTAAAAGGTGACATCGCAGAAATGTGTCAATGGTACAGTGGGAGGTAGCGCACGGTGGCATGAGATATGGAGAGAGTTTTCTCTGTCACACACTTCTTGAAATAGCTTCGGCAGATGAAATATAAGATGGCTCGGAGTGTGAATGCCGTAGGGGATACATTATGATTAGAGGAAGAAGATCTCATGTGAATTTGGAGCCGTGAGCCTGAAAAACAGGATTTTGTGCATTGCCGTGTGAGTGTACGTGTGTACCGCAGGTATGTTTGCGAGTGTGTGTCCTTTCGAAAGTCGCCCTCTATCATTCTCTAGAAATAGGGTGCACAGAATCGAATCAGTTTCACAGGGTCTCTGGGTTGTGATGGAAGATGGGAAAATTGGCCGTTCCTCGACCTTTAGAAGTTCAAAGATTCCTCTGCTTATTTTCACTATCGCCTTGATATCCATTTTTAATCAGGACATCAAACGAAGAAAGCTGATTAGGTTTCTGATCACATTTCAAGGCAGATTTGTTTAGCGGCAAGCCAGCAGAATTGTCCCTTTTCACACTCTCAGACACTGTACAAAAGCTAATTGCATTTTACCCAGAACACAGGGCTTTTTTGAGTCACTAAAGACATTCTGATAAAACAATTGTCATCCAAAAGTTGTGTAGAATCCCATTCTATTCCAGCATCGTACTGTAGTAGCAGTAACTAAAAGAAACTAAAAGAAACACATCACTCCATAGGAGTAGAGCATGCCTTTTTCTCCCATATAATAACTCAATAATACACTATTTGTTATGTTAGGGATGAAAACATCCACTAAATTAAACTGCTATAAAAATGCATCAGATAAAAAGCTAAATAGATCAGATATTTTCATTTTTTTTTTTTTTTTTTTTTGCATAAATCCACTTTAAAAAAGTTGACCTTAAATTTACAGCAAATTACTGGCTAATAATTGCATTACTTTCACAGTAAAAAACTGTATGTAACTTTACAGCAAATTACTGTGATTTTGTTACATTAAATTACTGTGAAATTACAGCCATACAGTGTAACTTCAAAGTAGATAGTAAAGTCCATTACTGTGATTTCACAGTATTATCTTGTAGAATTAACTATATTTTACTGTGAACAGGCATTCCTCGGCTAGTCATTCTGACATTTACACTGATTTTGGAGTCATTTTGGGTGTTTAACAGTGTTTGGGTTTTATGAATCAGTTACTTTTGTTCCAGTTTATTACATTTTTGGCTAAGCACAAAGTTATGTTCATTAAAAAAAAATTAATGTTTCCATGTTAACCTTACAAAATTAAATAAAGGTGCAGTGCACCCAAAAACAAAAAAAATCACTATGACATTCATGTCGTTTCAAAACAGGATGATTTTTCGTTCAAGTTATTTTTAAAGATGTAACCAAATTGTTTTTGGGGCTGAAATAACATTCTGTTATTTCTAAATATCAAAAAAAAAAGTGCCAATACGAGCAAAAGTTCATTTGTAATGATTTCTATGTTGAATGAAATAAAAAGAGTTTGAATTCCTATAACATGCAAAAAGATATAGCCCTTTTTACAATAATTTACTGTAATCATGATACCTGCCTTAATTTCACAATAAAATTAGGAATACAACACATTGCTGTGAATTTTTACAGTTAAATCCTGTAAAGTAATACTAGTGTAATTTACTGTGAACAATTAGAGTAACATTGTAAAAATCTGGAAATGTTTTACAGTGTCTGTTATTAAACCTCAGTCCTGAACAAAACTACTAAATTGCTTAGACAATTACAGCATTTTAACTCTTTTATTGCCAAATTCATAAATGATGTCACTGATTTGGTGAAAAAGAAAAACACACAAAATGAAAGTAATTGTGGACTTGATTTTTTTTTTTACCTTTTATCAAAATCTTGAACATGTGAACCAACATTGTCTTTGATGCAATTTTGATTGTGATTCATTTTTCTCTCCCTAATTTACTGTTGGGGGCTGTTTTTGCCCCATTGACTTCCATTATAACCACATTTTTTATCACAAAACCATGACACTATATAATCATGCATTTTTGATTGTTGGTGGTTTTCCCTGTTGATCATTAGTTGGCACCATTAACCCTTTAGATAGGCCTGTGCAAAAAAAGAAAAAGAAAAAAAAAAGCCTAGTTTCTGGATTTTATATGGAGCATTAGAGCTAGGCAATTAATTGAAAAGTAATCGAAATCAACTTTGAGAACCTATAATCAATCTAATTTTTCTCTGTTGATTTTTTTCAAGTACTTTCTCTACCGTGTGTGGAGTCACGTGACCCCGCTCTGTTACTTTGCACTACATTGACAAGCTGCGCCAGAGATGCTTTAGGACGGCATATTTCCCATTACATTAAAATTATTACTTGCATTAAAATATTTATTTATAGAAGATGGAAGAAATGCCCTGTTTAAAATATTATTTATAGGATATGCATGAGAAATTTTAGGTAATTTTAGAAATTTTAGGTAGAATAGATAGATTTCTACTTTTAATATGAAAAACACTGAAAATAATTAATTTTGTTTCCAAAAGTGCAAGTTATTTATTTTCATTTTTTATAAAAAAAAAAAAAAAAAAAGAAAGAAAAAAAAAAGTGACTGTTGGCAATGTGTGTTGTTCAACGTTGATGTTTAATAAATAATCATAGGTAGTAGATAGTGTGTGTTTCCTTAAATAAATAAAATAATCGCTCAGTAATCGTAATAGTTAAAGGTGCAGTATGTAAGTTTGACACCCAGTGGTTGAACTAGGTATTGCACTCCTGGATCATAATAAAAGTACGCTGGGATGCCAGATTGTGTACAGGAGCGAGTGATTTAAACTGTGTTCTAAATAAAAGCAACGACACGCGATAGAGGGAATATTTTCCATATTAAAAGGAGTTTTTGTCCTAACCAACACCTCGAATTGATATATTAGAAATGGCTTCTATTTCTCACAGCTGAACAACAGAAACCTATGACAGCTAGATCACCTCAGGTAAGCCTTGTGTGCTTTATTCTGTGCTAAATGCTAACAATGCGAGTTTGAATGCATTTTACATGGCATTTGTTGCCATATACTGAAAGCAGAAAGTTCACCTCAGATCTTGAAAATACAATAAACCGTCTGAAATTGAACTTTAGAACTAAACACATATGAGTGATTCAGCATCTACATTGATGTTAAAGTGGGTTAACATGTATTAAATAGATTCTAAACCTTACCGTTTGGTGAGTGAGTGCATATTCTGTGCTTCTGAAAGGCTGTATTTAAATTTCTGCCGTGTCTCGTCTGGTGCAAACAGCCAAATAGCTGATCACTGCCTCTCTCGTCACAGCGTGTTGTTAGGACACGCGGTTACAATGTAACCTGCTCACCTAATGTTTACGTTCGTAATATTTATGTAATTTGCTAATTAATAACCTCATGTGGAACTGCATCTTTCTCCCATACTGTTCTTTTTGGTCACGGACGCATGCTTTCAGAGTCTTTCTGAATGAATGAATGAATGAAATACGCTGTTTTCCAACAAGGCAACCCAGGGTGCTGACATATAATTGGCTAAACTGGCATCGTGCATATGAAATTTATCTAAACAAAGACAGCGTTCCGGCACGGAAAACCCATTTTCAAAGCAGAATATCTGACTTCAGCATTGTTTTTCAGTTAAACAAGTATGTTCACTTGGGATGTTTCTTAAATATCTGCACACATATTGTGGTATTTTTATGCTTTAGAAGAGTCAAAAACTTACATACAGCACCTTTAAAATGTTTAACAATCAAGATTTAGACTTTAAGCCAAATCGGCCAGTCCTATGGAGTATAACAGCAAATTAAAGTGTGTGTATGTGTGAGAGTGACCTTTGCGCACTTACCTCGATGTGTCAGACAAAATCAAAATATGCATTTCAGCTCTCAGGACTAGTAAACAAAAACAAAGACTGTGTGTTTATGCACCATCAAACGTGGTTATAATGGAAGCCAATGGGGCAAAAACAATCACCAACAGTACATTGGGGTGAAAAGATGAAAATCTAACAATGCATGAAAGGCAATGTTGTTACTAATCGTTCACATGTCCTAGACCAGGGGTGTCCAAACTCGGTCCTGGGGGGCCGGTGTCCTGCAGAGTTTAGTTCCAACCACAATCAGTCACATCTGTGCTAGCTAATCAAGCTCTTACTAGGCTTTCTAGAAACATTCTTGCAGGTGAGGCAAGTTGGAGCTAAAATCTGCAGGACACCGGCCCTCCAGGACCGAGTTTGGACACCCCTGTCCTAGACTGTGATAAAAGGTAAAAAAATCCAATCCACAATTTCTTTTTATATTAAAAATATGTCATTTTGTGTGTGTTCCCCCCCCCCCCCCCCCCCCCCCCAATTGGCAATTAAAGAGTTAAAATCTTGTAAATTTTCTAAGCAATTTAGTAGTTTTGATCAGGACTGAGGTTGATTAACAGATTTATGCCAAAAAAATATGAATCTGATGCATTTTACAGCAGTTTAACTCAGTTGATGTTTTCATACCAAACATAACAAAAGGGTAGTACATTTGAACAGTGCACAAGGCTTGAGCATAGGTACATCTCATTTGACCACTAAATCAAGCGAACATCTGCACCTGTGAATTGTTTAATTTATTTCACATTACCTGAGGTCATCCACAGCCTTAGAAGGAATGAGGGGAGAGATTAATGTAAGTAACTGATTAAAACCCAGAGACTTTACAGCATGCTTTATTTATTGTGCTAAGTGTGTGAAAAGCACTCTAAATTCTCCACAATTATGTTTATGCGTTACTTGTGTGTATTTATGCCTCCCTAATAGGTGCTAATTGTGCACACGGTTGATTTTTTTTTTCCTTCCTTGTACTTGATGAAGAAAAAAAAAAACGCTTGGTCGTCAGATGTGCAAACCCGTCTTTTAATTAAAATGGAGGTATCAAGGAAATCTTTTCCCATTAAGCTGCAGAATGCAAGTAATTGGCCCATAGATTGCGACATACTGATTAATGGCATTGGTGCTATTTCTGAACAGCTACATCCACATTCCACTGGAGGCTTTCTGTCACCCAGGGCTTGTTAAAACATTTGTGGGGTGTGTAAAGCGAAGGGTTGAGGTGCGAACACATTCTCAAGCCTTTCGGATTGGCGGAAGGAGGGATGACGGACATGAAGAAGAAGAGGAGGAGGAGGAGGAGGAAGAAAGAAGGGTGCTTGGGAGGTGGTGTCAGATTTGATTTATTAAGTGCAGCTCTTTCTCTGACTGCTGCTAACTTGTCAGTTGCCACATAATGGATGGTACTCACACCTCACTGCGCAGTGATTGGCTTTTTTTCCCTGGACATGGAGAGCAAGGTGCGCCTCTCCAATCCCTATCTATTCTCTTTTTTAATTAATTCATTATTCTCTCATGCTGCCCTCAGATGGGGTGGCGCGTGATAAAAGATCTTCGGCGCTGTGGCCTATTCTTTACTCTCTGTCCGTCATATATCTTCCACCTCTAGTTTCATCCTCTCTCTCCCTAACATTATTCTCACAAATATGTTGGCAGAGAATTGGATGTCAAGCCATCAAGAATCATCTGTCTCCTACAACACCAACCTTGAGACTCTATCACAAAAACCTGTCTCTACTCAACGTTACGGTACTTGCTTAGGTGTTATGTTCATACAGGTGGCTTGCCTATTTTGAACTTACCTACTTACCTTACCTATTTTTAAAGATAACCTATAATATTAAAGATTGAGCATCATCATGTCAGCGCCACAGCCTACCTAAGTATTGTTGCTGACCATGTCCATCCCTTTAGGACCACAGTGTTCCCATCTTATTTAACGCACCACGTCATAAAGCGTGAATCATCTCAGACTGGTTTCCTGAATGTGACAATGAGTTCACTGCACTTAAATGGCCCCTATAGTCACCAGATCTCAATCCAATAGAGCACCTTTGGGATGTGTTGGAACGGGAGATTCGCATCATAGATATGCAGTCGACAAATCTGCAGCAACTGCGTGATGCTATCATGCCAATATGGACCAAAATCTCTAAGGAATATTTCCAGTACCTTGTTAGATCTATGCCATGAAGAATTAAGGCAGTTCTGAAGGTAAAAGGGGGTCCAACACGATACTAGTAAAGTGTACCTAATAAAGTGGCCGTGAGTGTGCGTGTATATATATATATATATATATATATATATATATATATATATATATATATATATATATATATATATATATATATATATATATATATATATATATATTATAATAGTTTTAATTGTTACTGTCATTAGCTGGAGTATTCACCAGGCTCATTAGTGGGAACTCCAGTTGTACAATACATTCCACCAGCCATCCATCCAGACTACATGTCCCACTATGCATCGCATCAATCCAGACACTACAGCTGTTAGCAATCTGGACTCTCTCTCACACACACAGCTGCAAGTCATCATTACTGAATGCAGACACTATTTGAGCATAACAGACATGCTCATTCATTGCTAGGTAAATGCATAATGCTTCAAAATGACAATATATATATATATATATATTTCCCAGAGATGGCTTGCGGCTGGAAAGGCATCCGCTTCGTAAAAACGTGCTGGATAAATTGGCGGTTGACCCCGGATTCATAAAGGGACTAAGCCGAAAAGAAAATGAATGAATGAATGAATGAATGAATGAATATATATATATATATATACACATACAGTGGTCCCTCACTATTAGCAGGAATTACGCTCTAAAAACAACCTTCAATGGGGAAATCTGCGAAGTAGTAAGCTTTGTTATATATATATATATATATATATATATATATATATATATATATATATATATATATATATATATATATATATATATATATATATATATATATATATATATATAGTGAGAGTCAGAATTATTAGCCCCCTGTTTATTTTTTCCCCAATTTCTGTTTAACGTAGAGAAGGTTTTTTCAACACATTAGTAATTAGGCAAGTTATTGTATAATGATGGTTTGTTCTGTAGACTATCGGAAAAATATATAGCTTAAAGGGGCTAATAATTTTGACCTTAAAATGGTCAAAAAAAATAAAAACTCATAATGTGGGAAATATTTAAAAAAAGAAAAAAAAGTTCTAAGGGGGGCTAATAATTCTGACTTCAACTGTATATATCAATATATACTGTATATATCAAATTAAAGTAAATCTTTGATTGCTAGCATTGTGAGTTCCAACGAGGATGCAAAAATGGTTGTAACTGTCCGCAGCAAGACTTTGTAAAGGGGGTCGCAAACCGGATGCATCGTGCCACGCAGCGCCACACATTTTAGAATTGTAAACATAGGTTTATATCAGTTTACGCACACCGGCGCTGAATGCCAACTATATATATATAATGTCAAAATAAACTTTATTTTGGATGTGGGATGTGATTAATCTTTGCTCAGCATTAGTAAATATGTATTTCTTCAGGTAATGACATGCTCAATACACATTAAGTACACATACTTTAAAATAAAGCACAACTAATAAATATATATCATGAACCATCATGCTCCTTTGCTAATGAATATAACCTTAATTTTAATTAATGTAATTATAAAGCACATAAAGACCCATCAGTGTAATACTATTTGCTGGATCAGTGACCTTGCTTTTTTTTGTCCAACTTTGTGTTAAGACACAAACAAATACAAAACACTCACTTATATATAATACACGCAGTCATCTGCAGTGTTTTCAGACACTTTGAAGTGCTCTTTTGCGAAGATGCACTTAATTCCAACTTAGTCATGATGAAATATTGTTCGAACATCATGATTTTATGTGCCCTTTTAAGTGTACTATAATTTAAAACGACCATGGAGGTTTATTCTCATTAGGTGCACTTAAGTGGCCTTTTACATATATCTGCAAGTGTGCTTAAAAGATCTGAAGTACACTAGAAGTGCACATTCAGTACAATTAAGTGCATTTCTTTTTTTCCCGCAGAGATAAAGTGATTCACATTCACAACATAACAGTATGGAAGTGGGGAGAAAAAAATGAGACAGCTCTAAAAAAACAAAAGAACAAGAGACCAACAGTGATGGAGAGACACAAATAAAGTGCAGCGGTAGGAAAAAGTGAAAGAGACTGTTTGAAAAGTGTTCAGGAAAGAAGGAGAGACACTTCAGACAGAGAGAGATGACTCTTTTACTCAGCACAACCCGCAAGAACGACAGGACCCAACACACACCCCTGGGGAATATCCAACATCGCTTGTCTCGCACAATACACTCCTCACAAAGTCAATACTGAAGGGCTAGTGTCATATTCATCTGAGGAGAAGGTACAGCTTGATCAGAGAAGTTATTTGATTTAGTATTATTAGTAAGTTATTCAGTATTTTTTTTTTAAATATTAGTTTAGAAATACAGCAGTAACCAATCAGTGTCATTTAATGAAGTATTTTGTAGTTCAGTATAATGACTCTTGTTAAGAATTTTTATTTGATTAACAAGCCTTATAAAAAAAGTGGTAGAGTGGTAGAAAGAGAAAGGTGTACTGTTAGTCTATAAAATTGTACTAATATACACATGTATTAAAAAACTCTAAACATCAAATAAACTTATATTAAGCATTATAAATACTGTATACTTAGCTTGTAGTTAGTAGATTTGAATGAGATCCTAATAAAGTTGTGGTGTCAGACGTAATAAAATCAAATAAAATATTAAAATAATAAAGAATAAAATGAATAATTAAATAAATTAATAAAAATTAAATTACAATATATTATTATTATTATTATTATTATTATTATTATTATTATTATTATTATTATTATTATTAATAATAATATAAAAATAATAAAATAAACAAACAAACAAGCAACCAAATTAATAAACAAACAAACAAATAAACAAATAAACAAATAAATACATTATTTAATAATAATAATAATAATAATAATAATAATAATAATAATAATAATAATAATAATAATAAATAAATAAATAGAACTTAAAACAAACAACCAAAAAATGATAAATATATTAAAAAGGAAAAATAAAAAGTAATAAAATATAACTATTATGCTAGGTTAACTTAAAAAAAACAAATTAAATAAACGTAAGATATAAATGTGGTTTCTCAGGTAATTGTATTTTAATTTAGTTAATTGTTTTGGATGAAAATCATGTTTTGGAGTCTCTGATTTCTGCATAGAGAATAATTGTTGTTGTTATTATTATTATTATTATTATTATTATTATTATTATTACTATATTGATTTATTTTTAATAGTATATATTATTATTACTATTATTATTATTATTATTATTATTATTATTATTATTATTATTATTATTATTATTATTATTAAATAATAATAATAATAATAATAATAATAATAATAACAATATTAATATTATTTAATTATTTATATATTTAATTTTAACAGTATCTATTATTATTATTATTATTATTATTATTATTATTTTATTTTTTTTTAAACTATGTATTATTATTATTATTATTATTATTATTATTATTATTATTGTTGTTGTTGGTTGTTGTTATTACTTCATTAGTTTTTGTTTATTTATTTATTTATTTGTTAGTATGTTAACCAAATTGCAAACCATTTTAGCTTAATAACACCAGATTTCTCTAAAACAAATCCAACATTGTCCCCAAAAGCAGATCTCTGTTTTCCAGCAACTAAAAGATCTTCTCTCAGCAAAGTTGCACTTGGCTCTGCTCTTTTTGTGAATTGTTGAAGGTCTTGCTCTTATATGCTGTCACTTCATCCAGTCACGCGAATAATAGTACAGAACTAATAACAGTGTGTCTGAGTGAAGAGGATGTTTAGAGACGTGTTAGCTGATGTTTTGTGCTTTGGATTTTGAGTCTGATAGCGTTTGACACAGCAGCAGATTTGAGGAAAGGTTTTGCCCCGTGTAGTGTGGCCCGCCGGAGGGTCAGACCTTCTCTGCTTCCCCCTCGCCTTGTTCTGTCACGCGGGATTATTTCTGACTTCCTCCCAATGAAAGAGGACAGAATACAGAGATGTTAGAACAGCACACTGACTTACTGCTCAAATGTGACCTGCCTCTTGGACAGAAACATCTCCTCTTGTCTTTAGTACATCTTGTGTTGGTGATTTTGTGTGGTTTAAAAGCAGTGACCAACTAGATTTTCCAATAGATCATATGCATATTATTATTATTATTGTTGTTGTTGTTGTTGTTGTTGTTGTTGTTATTATTATTATTATTATTATTATTATTATTATTATTATTATTATTATTATTATTGTAACTTAAATGGTGTCCAACTAGTTTCTATATTTAATTTAATTTAATTTAATTTAATTTAATTTAATTTAATTTAATTTAATTTAAATTATTTTATTTTATTTTGATAAATTTTTATTTAATTTTATTTTATTCATAATTATTATTATCATTTTCATATTTCAATTGGTGTCCAAATAGTTTATATATTTTATTTTATTTTTTAATAATTTTTTTTATTTAATATTTAATTAAATTTAATTGAATTGTTTTATTCATAATTATTATTATAATTTTGGTATTTTAAATGGTGTTCAAAAAGTTTCTATATATTATTTTTACTGTATGTATATATATATATATATATATATATATATATATATATATATATATATATATATATATATATATATATTTATTTATTTATTTATTTATTTATTTATTATTATTATTATTTTTAAATGGTGTCGAAATATTTTCTATATTTAATTAATATTTATTTTATTTTATTTATTATTAAAAAATTTTTTATTTAATTTAACTGTATTTTATTAAATTGTTTTATCTATTATTTTGTTATTTTAAATGGTGTACGAATAGATTTTTAATTAATTTGATTTATTATTTATTTAATTTCATTTAATTTTAATTAATTTTATTTTATTTTAAGTATACCTTATTTTGATTTACTTTA
>LR812536.1:63453262-63485762 GCA_903798195.1 Danio kyathit | reverse complement strand
GCACCATCAGCACCCCCGACGATATTCAGATACATCGCGCACACACACCCCGGCGCTCTTCGGATACGTCCCGCAAACCCCACCTCCCCCAACCCCCTGCAAATCATCTCTGTCTCCCCTGGAAATGACTTTTCCCAACTTGGGATGTTTTTTTAGATTCAGTGGCTAATTCGTATGAATTTGTACAATCTCATTCGTAACATTTTTGTACGATTTGCTCATCGACCAATGACGGTTGGGTTTAGGGGTGGGGTTTGGTGCCACGCCTTATTTTCAAAATCGTACATTTTCATACAGCTGAACTTATTTGAATTAGCCACTAAACTAACAAAAAATAAAATAATTACGTTTCCTCGTGAGATCAGGCTGGTCTGTCTTTCTGTCTGTCCAACGCTAATTTGTAACTTTTTTTGATGCAGTGGCTAATTTGTATAACCATGTACAATCTCATTTGAACATTATAGTACGATTTCCTCATGTGCGAATGGTGGTTGGGTTTAGGGGTGGGGTTTGGTGCCACACTTCCTTTAAAAAATTGCACATTTCCGAACGACTGAACTTAAATTCATACAAGTTAGCTAAACTGACAAAACGTAAAATAGTTACGTTTTCTCCTGAGATCAGGTTGGTCTGTCTTTCTGTCAGTCCAACGCTACCTCACGCCAATTTGTAACATTTTTAATTCGGTGTCTAATTCGTATGCATTTGTACAATCTCATTTGGACATTTTAGTACGATTTGCTCATCCGCCAATGACGGTTGGGTTTAGGGGTGGGGTTTGGTGCCATGCCTTATTTTAAAAATTGCACATTTCCGAATGACTGAACTCGAATTCATACAAATTAGCCACTAAACTGATGTAATATAGTTACGTTTCCTCGTGAGATCAGGCTGGTCTATCTTTCTGTCTGTCCAACGCGATCTGATGCCAATTCGTAACTTTTTTTAATTCAGTGGCTAATTTGTATGAACTTATTTGTACATTTAAGTACGATTTGCTCATCCACCAATGACAGTAGGGTTTTGGGATGGGGTTGAGCACCACACCTCCTTATAAAATTGTACATTTTGGTACGACTGAACTTGTATGAATTAGCCACTAAACTGACAAAACATTAAATAGCTACATTTCCTCGGGAGATCAGGCTGGTCTGTCTTTGTCTGACTAACGCTATCTCACGCCAATTCATAACTTTTTTAAATCAGTGGTTAAATCGTATGGATTTGTAGGATATTATTTGTACAATTTAGTACGATTTGCTCATCCACCAATGATGATTGGGTTTAGGGGTGAGGTTTGGTGCCATGCCTTCTTTTAAATCCTACAAATTACCCACTAAAATGACAGTACTCAAAATAGCTACATTTCCTTGTGAGATCAGGCTGGTCTATCAAAATCATTACACCAATGACTTTTTAGATAATGATGAATATGCAGATGTTGACTGTATGTGGACTGAAAACACCAAATGGCCTTAAACAATCACTAAATCCCCTACAGAATGTTACGTTTTCACACACACATGTACAGATAGCATGTAAATGCATCAACCTTTCCCAGTGTAACTCACTACTCTTGAGTACTTTTAAAAGGGCTATTTTTACTCATTCATTCATTTTCTTTTCGGTTTATTCCCTTTATCAATCTGGGGTTGCCACAGCGGAATGAACCGCCAACCCATCCAGTACGTTTCCACACAGCGGATGCCCTTCCAGCCGCAACCCATCACTGGGAAACATCCATCCACACTCATCCACACACATACACTACGGACAATTTAGCCTACCCATCCCACCTGTACCACATGTCTTTGGACTTGTGGGGGAAACCGGAGCACCCGAAGGAAACCCACGCGAACGCTGGGAGAACATGCAAACTCCACACAAACTCCGCCAACTGGCCCAGCCGAGGCTCGAACCAGTGACCTTCTTGCTGTGGGGCGACAGCACTACCTACTGCGCCACTGCGTCGCCTATTTTTTATATTTACAACAGGTACTTTCACTCTACTAAACAAGCGAAATAATCTGTTAATTGAGTAAGCAACATAATCTTGTTGTTCCTTTTGTCAAGATTATTTTGCTTACCCCATTGGCAGATCATTTAGTTTGTTTTAACAAAAAGCGTACTTAATTTTGACATTATTTTCTCACAACAAGACAATATGTTGTGCTCGCCTGTAAAATGGTTCTTGATTTAAGAATCTTTAGATATTTGGACTAGAAACAAGACAAAAAAAATCTAAGTAAGAGAAGCATTTTTTATTTTTATTTTTGCAGTGAATAATAACAACAACAAAATAAATGTTCCATGCATCATACAGTAGTCAACCCTTGGGAAAAAAAAACTGCTTCTATCAGAGTGGTGCATCTTCCAACATCTTCTCACTACAAATCCAGGTAGAGCCGAGAGATCCGGTCAGCTGTCACCATCCATCCGTCTCGGAGCGTTCTGAACTGGGTGCATTGAGCAGAGCTGGTGTGATTGTGTGTGACTGGAGCGTCAGCACTGGACAGCAGGACATCCACTCACACTGACAGCTGCTTTCCTCAGGGCATCTGCCTTCTCTACGCCAGCCATGTTCACAGTGTTGGACATCAATCGACTTAAATGCATTTATTTAAGGCTATTGTCAATGCAATTAAATTTACATGTGCTACAGGTAACGCTGCCAGTATAATAATACTGTAATAATAATAATAATAATAATAATAATAATAATAATAATAATAATAATAATAACAGTAATAATAATAATAATAATAATAATAATAATAATAATATTAATATTATTATTATTATTTTTTTTATTAGTATTAGTATTATTAGTATCATTATTATTATTATTATTATTGTTGTTGTTATTATTATTAAAGTAGTTATTAAAAGTAGTAGTGGTAGTAATAATAAATAGATAAATACATGAATAAATACATAAAATCAATAAATAATAATAATAATAATAATAATAATAATAATAATAATAATAATAATAATAATAATTATTATTATTATTATTATTATTATTATTATTATTATTATTTGTAGTAATACATACATAAATAATTAGTATTATATTAAAAATAATTTAATTAACATGGATTAATGAATATTTTCTAGACATTTTGTTCATTTAATTAAATTTAACATAAAAAACATTATTATAAAACATTTAAAGAATATATATTTAATCATTTAAAAGCAAAACAAATGTATTATATGCAAATCGCTGTTCTTATATCGGTGCTGGCTTACTTTTAAACAAACTATACTTTCTTTGTTTCTTATGTTGTCAAGATACGTCCATGACACCCCATTCCATATTCATGAAAAGCAAACAAACACAAAAAAATAATAATTCTATGCAAACTGCAGAGCTATGCAAATGATATGCAATTGTCAGCCTTAACAAAACAGGCAATTTTTTAAAAGATTAAAAATAAATGCACAAGCAGAGATACAGATAATTGGAAGAAACTACATGAACGTTTCTATTTTACTAATAACAACAGATATTTATTCATTCTGCTTCTGTATCACACATGAGGACGATAATATGATCTATAAATAATATTAGTGTGTATTTTTGTGTTTGTGTGCCTGCATACGTGTGTTTGTATAAAGTGTTTTAACTTTTTGAACATTTATATAACAGTGACTTTTTTAACTTTTCTACCTTACTAATAATCACAGATAGTGATTTATTCTGCTGTGTGTCTGCATATGTGTGTGTATAAAGTGTTTTCCCTTTCTGAACACATCTACACTCACTGGCATACTTTATTAGGTACACCTGTCCAACTGCTCGTTAACGCAAATTTCTAATCAGCCAATCACATGGCAGCAACTTAATGCGTTTAGGCATGTAGACATGTGCTAGTCCCAATCCGCATACTATGTGTCCTAAATAGTATGTGAAAATAGAATTAGTATGTCCCAAATCGTAGTATGTTGAAAGAGTATGCCAAAAATTCCCGGATGATTTACTATTTCCGGTCAAAATTTTAAGTGTAGAAGCGTCCATACTCTAACTGCTGATATTGCCCACAGTACATTGCGCGTTGGATGTGAATTCGATTAGAACTACAAAACGCGGGTGAAAAGTGTAAACAAACTACAAACATGATGGACGCGCGAGACCAACCGTCAAGCAGAGAGGCTTCGGTAAAGATGTTTGTATGACTGTTAATTAATATCTAGCCCACTGGAGAATATTTAAATAGCGTTGTCTGTGTTATATTTCATCTGCAACAACAATACTGAACTTATATAAAGACGTGTTTGGACATTACCGTCTGAATGCAGAATTATCGAAAGACCTGAGGAGATTTCTCTGCATGAAAGACTCGTGAATGGGAGATTATCCTGCTGCTGCTTCTCCAATAAGGTAGGATATTAAATACGACAGAAATGTGGATGATTGACAGGGCTCTTAACTAAGCAACAGAACGATCTGTGTAACGAGGAAGTAGTATGTCCCAAAGCTTGCATACTCTTCTGTTACACACTCAAAAGTATATATTTTTCCTCCACAAAAAAAGTACATACTTTTAGGGCGTAGTATAAGTATGCGAAATGGGACGCAGCAGTGGTCAAGACGAGTTCAAAGCGAGCATCAGAATGGGGAAGAAAGGTGATTTAAGTGACTTTGAACGTGGCATGGTTGTTGGTGCCAGACGGGCTGGTCTGAGTATTTCAGAAACTGCTGATCTACTGGGATTTTCACGCACAACCATCTCTAGGGTTTACAATAAAAGGGCTGAAAAAGAGAAAATATCCAGTGAGCGGCAGTTATGTGGGCGCGAATGCCTTGGTAATGCCAGAGGTCAGAGGAGAATGGTCAGACTGGTTCCAGCTGATAGAAAGGCAACAGTAACTCAAATAACCACTCATTACAACTGAGGTCTGCAGAAGAACATCTCTGAACACACAACACGTCCAACCTTGAGACGGATGGGCTACAGCAGCAGAAGACCACACCGGGTGCCACTCCTGTCAGCTAAGAACAGGAAACTGAGGCTACAATTCACACAGGCTCACCAAAATTAGACAATAGAAGATTGGAAAAACGTTGCCTGGTCTGATGAGTCTCGATTTCTGCTGCGACATTCGGATGATCGGGTCAGAATTTGGCGTCAACAACATGAAAGCATGGATCCATCCTGCCTTGTATTAATGGTTCAGGCTGCTGGTGGTGGTGTAATGGTGTGGGGGATATTTTCTTGGCACACTTTGTGCCTGTTAGTACCTTCCTGAGCCTACCTGAGTATTGTTGCTGACCATGTCCATCCCTTTCACTGTAGTCAAATGGCCTTAACAGTCACCAGAGCTCAATCCAATAGAGCACCTGTGTGATGGAACGGGAGATTCACATCATGGATGTGCAGCCAACAAATCATGTCAATATGGAGCAAAATCTCTGAGGAATATTTCCAGTACCATGTTGAATATATGCCACGAAGGATTAAGGCAGTTCTGAAAGCAAAAGAGGGTCCAACCCGGTGTACCTAATAAAGTGGCCAGTGAGTGTGTGTATTCCATTTTTGAAACCATTTATATTGTATGACAATGACTTTTTTAACTTTTCTACCGTACTAATTATGACAGATATTTATTTATCCTGCTTCTGTATGACAAATGAGGACGATAATGTGATCTATAAATAATATTAGTGTGTTTGTGTGTGTCTGAGTTTGTGTGTGTATAAAGTATTTTCCCTTTCTGAACACATCTATATGACATTGAACAACTCTGTTATCTGCATCAATTAGCGAATGAAGTGATTCTCAACCTGACAAGCCCCACCGAGGCAGCCATCCTCTCTAGTTTCTTCCCCGTTTGGATGTGCTGAAGGCTTCGGCAAAGTATATTTAAATCTCCCAACTCAAATGCAAACTCAATGCGAATGCAAATGTTCCCAGGAAGTGCAGTGAGTGATGCGTCCAATTTTTATGCATTTCTCCTCCTGTCAAGCCCCAGGTGAACCGCACACACACACACATACACATATACGCACACACTGGCTGGCAGCGCAGAAGGGTGTAAGCGTGGGTGTCTGGAAGAGGTGCCAACAGATGCTACAGCCTCACACATTCAAATCATCCATCTTGTTTTTTTTTCTGCTTATTTATTTATTTATTTATTTATTTTATTGCCATCTCTCTCACTTCCGCGCGACCCTCCGACACCCTCAGCAGGCATCCTTCTCTGAGCTGGGAGCCTTTCGCAGCATAGTAACGCACCTGTTTGCTCTTGGAGTTTTATCCTGTCAGATTTACCGCCGTTTCGGAGAGATCAGGTCCGGGTGAGACGCTGTGCTGCTTTCCCCTGATCAGGACACCATTAATGCCGGATGCAGAACACGGGATGCTTTGGATCACGCTTGTATGATGTTTCAGACTACACACTGTGATTCTAAACAAGCCAGGCGTTTCAAGGTTATTGCAATTAAAGGGATAGTTCACTCTAAAATGTTAGATTCTGTCATTGTTTATTTACCTTCCACTTGTTCGAGTTTGTTGAACACTATAGAAGATATTTTGATTGAAGCTGAAAATTGACTTCCACACTGAAAATAAAAAAAAGATTCATTGAATTTACCACATTGTTTTTAAGGTAAGTTGTTGCAAACAATTTCTATGGGCTGAATTTAATCAAACAAACTAAGTTGAACTTTACTAAATTGAATTAGTTTCAATTCAGGCCATAGAAATTCTTTGCAACCACTGAAGTAAATCCAATGAATCTTTTTTTTTTTTTTTCAGTGCATATGTGTTTGATCATCACAGGATCAGATGGATGTTCATCTCTTAGCTTTCATTGATTACTTAATTTTGTTATGAAGGAATCTGTCATGCTCAATGGAGAACTGACTAGTTTGTAATTCCAGCACATCTGCAGCAGATGTATTGTGTGTAGTAGCACTAACGTCCACTAGAGGGCCGGTTGAGAGTAAGTCACAGTAAACCTAGTGAGAGAGAGAGAGAGAGAGAGAAAGAGTTGACTACTAAAACCTCTTTTCTAATTGACTTGGCATCTCTATATTTACAGGTACCGAGGGATACATTCCATCCAAACAAATACATGAAAAAATAATAATAGTAATAATAAACAAAATAAAATTTCAAAAAGTTACATTTTAGCTTAAGTAACAATTCTCACTATTAAAAGGACAGATCACCCAAAATGTAAACTGTCATCATTTACTCAACCTTTACTTCTTCCAAACCAAATTGACTTTCTTTCATGTGTTAAACACAAAAGAAGATATTTTGAAGAATGTGGGAGACCTTCCATTGTTTTTTCCTAGTATGGAAGTCAATGGTTACAGGTTTCAGCTTTCATCAAAATATCGTCGTTTGTGTTTGACAGAAGAAAGACATTTATAAAGGTTTGTAGCTGAAGGAGAGTAAATAGGGAGTAAAATGTTCATTTTTTGGTGAAATATCCCTTTATCATTTGGCTTACAATCTGCATATTATTACGATATTGGCTGTTTATTAGTTCTTATAAAGTCTATATTCTGCATGATCATATTCTATCTAAACTTATACCTTAATACCTAAACTTAGCTACAACCTTACATATTAATAAGCAGCAAATTAGGATTTTATTGTGGCAAAGTCATAGTTAATGGCTTAAAAACAGTGACAATTGTACCTTAAAATAAAGTTAGACAAAACCAACATATTTAATAACAATAATAATAATAATAATAATAATATTAATAATAATAATAATTGAATTATTATTATTATTATTATTATTATAATTATTATTATTATTATTATTAATATTATTGTTATTGTTTTTCTTGTTGTTGTTAAATAATAATAATAATAATAATAATAATAATAATAATAATAATAATAATAATAATTATTATTATTATTATTATTATTATTATTATTATTATTGTAGTTGTTATATTATTATAATTATTATTGTTGTTGTTGTTGTTATATAATAATAATAATAATAATAATAATAATAATAATAATAATAATTATTATTATTATTATTATTATTATTATTATTATTATTATTATTATTATTATTATCATTATTGTTGTTGTTGTTGTTATATTATTATTATTATTATTATCATTATTATTATTGTAGTTGTTATATTATTATTATCATTATTATTATTATTATCATTATTGTTGTTGTTGTTGAAATATTATTATTATTATTATTATTATTATTGTTGTCATTATTATTGTTGTTGTTATATAATTATTATTATTGTTATTATTATTGTTATTATTGTTATTATTAGTATTATTATTGTTGTTATTATTATTATTATTATTATTATGTTTGTTGTTGTTGTTGTTATTATCGTTGTTATTATTATTATTATTATCATTATTGTTATTATTAGTAGTAGTATTGTTATTATTATTATTATTATTATTATTATTATTATTATTATTATTATTATTACAGTTGTTGTTGTTGTTGTTGATACATAATAATAGTAATAATAATAATAATAATAATAATAATAATAATAATAATAAAAACACTTACTAAATGTGTCTCAGCTATTTCAGCATCGAGAAAAATCTCATGAAATCTGACGCTATTTTATTTGAAAGGTGGATTCCGTTTAATTCAGTTTCCTTTTACCCTCACCGACTTGGTATTTACTCACAGGCAGCGATTTAATTAAGAGGAATCAGCCGAACGCTTCTCAGGCAAATGCGGCGTTCCCTTGAGGCCGGGCTCCAAACCTGTCTGGAAGCATTTGTCCAGAAACATGTGTTCAGTGTCAGACTGGCGCATGCCCTGTTAAGCCATTACCCGGGCAGTTTCGCAGCCAATGCCAACACCTCCTGCATTGGGGACGGTAACTGACAATAGTGTGTGATAATGGCATTTCCTTTCAGTAGCCCAACCCCTCCCCTGCTCATCCCCTTAACGTTTAAATGCTACAAGTGATGTCGGGTTGATTGGTTTGGGAGGAAAGTGTGTGTGTAACTGTTGCGAAACAGACGAGAAGTGCCCGCGACAGGTGAGAATGGCTCCATGGGTTGGTAGGGTCAGGTTGTTTACATGTTCTTCCCGATATTCCCATGAGGCTTTGCGACGAGACCCAGCTGAGTGTTCCATTAGCACAGGGGCGCACTGTGACACGGGAGCGCTGATCAAAATAACACTTATTAATCAGGAGAGATCACACACGTTGTCCTTGAAAAAAGGGCTTGCTCTCTTGTTCTCGCTTACTCTTCCTTTCCATTTCTTCCCTCTACGTGGGTCTAATCTGGTGCAATTTTTCATCCAGGTAATTCGCCACCTGTCCTCCCTCCGATACTTTCTATCACGCACACACACACACACACACACACACACACACACACACACACACACACACACACATACAGCCACCCTCAGGTGCATGTTCGACTTTCCCTATTGCTTTGCCCTCTTGGCTTCAACTTCTGTACACCATTAGAGGAACCGTAACTTCATCATTACCAGTGTGAGTTGATGGGGCTGCCCTGATTTTGTACAGACTTTGCCTCCGGCTGATCAGGGGCAAAAAGCTATTAAGGGCACTAGGGTTAACTTAGCTGAGATGGAACAAAAGAGTGTACCATTGAAACCATAGACTGTAAAAGATATGGACGTAGTATTCATGACGTCACCCATAGGTTTCTGAACACTGCAAAAGAAGCCACAAGTAGGCGCGGCCAACCGTCGCCATTTTGTTAGCGCGTCATCGCACCGAACGCGGCATACCAAATAAGGGCAAAGAGGCGGAGAGTGAGCAGAGCTACAGACGCATGCTTGATTCTCAGCCTTTTGCTTAGACCTGGATTAAAACAGATTTATTACTTTGGGAGAACGCTTAATACTTCATTACCTGTGACTCGTTTGTGTTCTGACCACATGTGCTTGATTGTACACTATATCAATAAAGTGTTTAGACTTTTAAAAACACTGTTGTAACACATTGAGCCACTAAACATTGTTCTTATGACGTTTTTCGACAGGAGGAAAACGCGAATGACTATCAAACACTTCAACTATAGTCTGTGTTAGTAAATGCAAGGCTGTTTATAAAATCCAGCACTAACACTGTATGACAACGCTTCAGATGACTGTTTTATAGCCAACAGCTAATCAATCTGTCAGATTCTGGAGTGCATTACTGGTCTAAAGAACATTTAAATGATAAATGATCTTAAACAAAACAAATACATTTATAGAGATGGTATAGAAGTATATCATTTCACTGACCTGGGAAATGAAGGCAACTTGAACGGTTTTTGTAAGCACAATTAAGTCCACACAGCATGCCATATCATCTGATAATTGCAGGAAATAATTCCAAAAGGCAAATGAAGGTGTAAAGAAACAGCTAATTAGCCAGAATCAGCTGAGGTGACGAGACAGCGAGCAGCGAGGGCTAGCTGTCACTCAAGTGGCCACGCCCTTAATTATGCAAACTTAATATAACCTAATAAAAACGAAACGGATGAGTTATAAAAAAATTCACCCCCTCAGAGTTGTCATGAAGGGTAATCATAGCTATATGCATCAAAGCCATCGTTTGTACCAGGCTGTAAACATGTTTTTATCAGCTGTAAAAATGGCCAATTTACCAATGCAGAAAGAAAGCCCTTGGACTTCATGGAGCCAGCCCCCCAAGGCGAGTCGATGAATTGCAGTTTTAGTTACTTCCGTATTGGCTTCCCGAGGGAGAGCGGGAGGTTGCCGCTTGATTGAAACCCAGTTGCTTAAAGCCAACAAGAAACCACAGTGAATACCATCATTTCACAGTGAAGTTCCCATCACAGTGAAGCCCATCAATTTTCTCAATGCACATACAGTACCTGGGCTTATTTAGTTTGACTAAACACGTTTCACCTCCCTTCAAACACCTGTCTCTATTCTAGTACACATTTTTAAATCTATCTTCAAAAGAAATGGAAGATTTACTCCAAATAGCATCTCTTCAGTTCTTTGACACATTGAACAGACGGGTATAATATACAGGACGATTCTGAAAGAGCCTGTAATGACTTTGGTGTCAATGCAAACAAAAGGGATTCAATATTGTTTTAAATACACAATATAATATCATTAATAAAGATTATAGCTGAGCATCATGGTAGCGCAGTGGGTAGCACTCTCGCCTCACAGCAAGAAGGTCACTGGTTCGAGTCTCGGCTGGGTCAGTTGGCATTTCTGTGCGGAGCTTGCATGTTCTCCCCGTGTTCGCATGGGTTTCCTCCAGGTGCTCCGGTTTCCCCCACACGTCCAAAGACATGCGGTGTAGGTGAATTGGGTAAGCCAAAACTGGAAGTGTATGGGTGTTTCCCAGTGATGGGTTGTAGCTGGAAGGGCATCCGCTGCGTAAAACATATGCTGGATAAGTTGGCGGCTCATTCCGCTGTGACGACCCCAGATTAATAAAGGAAGTAAGCCGAAAAGAAAATGAATGAATGAATGAAGATTACAGCTACAAGCAGCAGGTATTGGGTTGCGAGTGGTTTAAGGTGAGTAGGTTTCTTTTGTAAAAGTGTGGCAATTTTCCTATAGTACATCTGTAACTACAGTAGTTCCACGTGTTACAAAATACAAAATACTGAATAGTTTCAGGCCAGGTGACATGGTGGCTCAGTGGTTAGCACTGTCACCTCACAGCAAGAAGCGGTTCGAGCCCCGGTGAACTGAATAAACTAAATTCCCTGTAGTGTGTGAGTGTGAATGTGAGTGTGTATGGGTGTTTCCCAGTGCTGCACAGGTGTCAAAGCCAGTTCCTGGAGGGCCGGAGCTCTGCACTAGTCCCAACCCTAATTAAACACACCTGATCAAACTAATGAGTCCTTCAGACTTGTTTGAAATCTACATTTAAAGCTGCGGTTGCGCTGGACTTATCTCCCCATAGACTTCCATTAATACGCAAGTGACCGGAACAAACCGGAAACGCAAGATTGTGCGTAAAGTTTTGCAGTTCACCTTGTTGCAAAGTTCAAGCTTGGTGAATTCTGACCTGCGAAATCAAATCGCTTGACTGCGTGAGACCATTCGAGGATCAAAACATGACCTCTCTGGACAGAAATTTAAAACATGGACCAATCGCTCGCTTTTTTTAATGTCTAATCATCTTGTTTAATCCCGTACCTTTTCTCAGCGCCATGGTGAAAAACTTAGGACTAGTTCACAAAAAAGTATGTTTTTTCTAAATATCCAAAATGGTTTGGTTTCACAGACTGTTTTCCATTCTGAAGAGCTCCTCCATATGCCCTAACCTCTTTGAAGCTGGCAACCTACAGGGTAAACCCTTCGATAGGATTAGGGCATAGGTGGATTAGTCAATTCCTGGAGGGCCACACTAATCAAACACAGCTGATCCAAATAATCGAGGCGTTCAAAAGAATCTTGAACACCTTGATTAGTTGTATCAGCTGTGTTGGATTAGGGTTGGAGCAAAATTGTGCAGAGCTGCGGCCCTCCAGGATTTCACTTAGACACCTATAGATTAGGGCATAGGAAGGAGCCCTCCAAATGGAACATAGTATAAGTCTTTATGAGCAATAAGTAGGGCCAGACGGAATCTGTGGAAGTTTTTTGCTATTTCTGCGGATAATTTTGGTAAAAATCTGCGGACTTCTGCGGAATTATTTTAGGAGTATCATAACTTAAACCTTAAAATGTGAAATAAAAAATAATATCTTTTTAACTTTTATTTAAATTTTAAAATGCAAATCCAATAGATTAACTGTAAATAGTTAACTGTAAGTAAGCAAACAGAATTAATGATGGGCTAAAAATCTGCAGAAATCTGCAGAAAATCTGCGAAAAATCTGCGTAGATTTCATGTAGGCCTAGCAATAAGTTATGTGAAGCTGCAGCTCACTTAATGGCCACTGGTCTCACTAATAACAAAACTGTACACTTTTACAGACTATCGGCTAGATCAGTGGTGCCACAACTTGATCCAGGAGCGTCAGTGTCCTGCTGATTTGAGCTCCAACCCCAATTAGACACACCCGAACCAAGCTCTTTCTAGGTATACTAGAAACTTCCTGGCAGGTGTGTTGAAGCAAGTTGGAACTAAACTCTGCAGGACTTCAGACCGGAGTCCGAGTTTGAGCCCCCCTGGGCTAGATGTTTGATTACTCTTTCACTGATAACGTGACTTCAGTTGTGCTTGTTATAAAGGCAGCAAGACAATTATCTATTAGGTTTACAACACCCACTTTTCTCAATTACATCAATCCCCAGTCCATATAATTCTGCCTACATGTTTTCCAAAGAAAATATCATGTTTTCCTTATGATGCATTCATATCGAAACAAAATGAGAGGCAAACAACATTTTACACTGATATTAATATTCTTAAGTAGTATTAAGTCATCCAACCTTCACTGGCTTCCTACCTCCGCTCTGTTTTCCTCAGCAATCTGATGATTTATACTTAGGATCTAGGGGGCCAGAGGGATCAGCAGGGAGTGTGCCAGAAGAGCTAGCGATAGCAGCTAATTAGCAGCAGCTGCTGATGGGAGCGTGGTGTGGACGATGCCAGAGGAGGCTTGACAAAATTGTTATCAAACGCAATTAGAGGAAGACAGGCAGGTTTTTCCTGAGACAAAGAACCCCAGGCTAGCTCTGAAAATAGCCTATGTGTGAATGTGTGCATACACACCTGTGGAGAGCTTATAGTGCATGCATATAGATAAAATATGTGTTTTTTTTACCCATTTGTGTTGAAAACTTTTTTGGGAACTGAGTTTGGTTCGTTTCCATACGCATTGATGTGCACTATAATAATCCATGGTTGCTAAATATGGAAGTCTCATCTCATTTTCATCCGCTTTTCTGGGGCCAGGTAGCAGGGGCAGCAGTCTTAGGAGAGAACCCCAGACTTCCCTCTCCCCAGACACTTCCTCCAGCTCCTCTGAGGGAATTCAGAGGCATTCCCAGGCCAGCCGAGAGACATAGTCCCTTCAGCGAGTCCCGGGACATGCCTAGAACACCTCCCTAGGTAGGTCTCCAGGAGGCATGCCAGAGCCACCTCAGCTGACTACTCTCAATGTGGGAGCAGCAACTCCACTCCGAGCTCCTCCCGGGTGACAGAGTTCCTCACCCTAAAGTCATGTTTCCACCTAGTACCACCATACATTTCAGTGACTGAATCACTGTGAACATTTGTGTTTCAATATCATCAAGACTCTTCCATCTCATCATACTTTATTTCAGTACAACACAAACAAGTATCACTTAATGAACAAACCCATGTTATGTGGCTTACAAGCAAGATGAGTGTTTACCCTGTGAAAGCAATACTCAAACCTACCTCACCTACCTCAAATGAGAGCTAGCTCAAAACCTTTATTTACATCTGTATGCTATGAACTTGTGATTGAATTTCATACATACATCATTCCTGAGGTTGTGAAACCCTAAATATGAACATCTGTAGCTTAATGACAAGTTGGCTAGGACAAATGAATAGTCATACAAGTCCTAGTTTTGAACAGATAGCCCCATAAACACATACACACATGGGGCAGTCATCCTTGCATTAGCAGATGGCTGAGTAGGAAGGAAGGCCTGGTGCTCAGCCAGCCATAGTCTTATGACCATCGCCAAACTCTTTAGAACTTTCCATTCCCTCTCGCCATCTTATCCTGCTTGCAGTTACAAAGAATAGTCAAACTGTAATGGTGGAAAGGGACTGGAAAGCACAGCTAGGAGTAGTACTCCACATGTTTCTCCCCTGAACGCTTATACAAAATGAAGGGAAAAACGTACTGAGCTAGATCACGGCTATGTTGACAACCTTAAAGCTGAGGTAAAAGACAAGGTTTATTTTTCAGAAGGGATTTAAGCTGGTTGTTACACCGGCTGCCTCCACCATTGATCACCAGGTGTGAGTTTTGTTTATTTTGCATGCAGGCCTAGCATCTGTGCACATCACTGGAGTAAGAACACATACGTCTGCTTTAGCACGGACAACTTGAGTTCATGTCTGTGTGAATGCTCGTGTGCGTTTAAGTGTTTACGGGAGCTCGGGTGTCCCAGGTGAGGCGCCGGCTGCTGTTGCCGCCCTGTGAGACTGGGTGGGTGTTGCTGGCTCTGGCAGAGGCAGGAGAGTAGCAGCAGATGTGAATTGTCAAGCCTTGCATTTGGTTCATTAGCTGCTCTTCCACTTGCACCAAACACAGCTGTCACTTGGCCCACAGAGCAGGGGTGTGTGGTTGTGTGTCTATGTATGCGTGCTAAAATCTTATATATCAACCCACGACCATTAGTTTGGATCACTGAACACACAACCCCACGATTGAATTCTTATAAACATACATTGCTGGGAAGACTCAAACCAAGAGATCACTTTACCTACAGATATGCAGTGTTACAGATCCGCATAACCTCTTGTTGAATACAGACATTTGGTTTCCATTGTCTTTGAGTGTTTGAGAGCAGGAGAAAAAGAGAGACTGCTAAAAACCCTTTTGGAATGGCGCAAACTCACTGGCGTAAGAATGGAAGCCGGCACTCTAGTGTTGTTAATGAAATCCCTCCTGCCTAATTATGTGAAAAAGCACAATATGTTTGGGATGCGCTCAGCGCAGCTCCTGACAGGCACTAAAGAGCCATCGACAGCTAAAGAGCGACAGAGTGAGCACGCAGAGAGGAAGAAAGCAAGTGTAGTAGGGGAAAAACAGTCAGTGGAGGGACGGAGAATAAGTTATCAGGCCATTTTGCTGAAACAATAAAAAAAAAAATCTAATACCACGACATACGTCTTAATGAGACCATTGCTGTAAAATACAGCTATATACACCAGTAGAGGTTGGGTCAGTCTGAGCCATGCAGTCAATACACACAATCAATGAATCTAATTTACCCTCACCTTCTAAATGACACTTTGAACTTTGTACAGTGCATGAAGGTTGGTAAGTAAGGGTTATCTCCCCTACTTTAAAACCCACTGTAATCCAAATATCATTTGACAACTAGTCAATAGTGTGTACTAGTACAACCGACAATTGTTTTACTTTCTGAAGCAACTAAAACATTCTCCCTCTTCTAATAGGCACAATTCTCTGTGGTTCCTACTTAGGGTGATCTAACCCATGCAATGAAAAACATTTAATTAAATGAATAGGGAACATGGTTTGAGTATCTACAAAGATCAGGCAGATTTACTCTGCTAGGCGAGGACCAGAGGCGTCGCTGGCCGGTACGGGCCCTATTATAAGATGTCAAGGTTTGGGGGGAGCGGTTGGGGGGGTTAGGGGTCTGTATCATGGTTGAAAGTGAAGAGCGGGAAGTGGGTGGATGGGGGGTGGTTTGGGTAAGTCTAGTAGATTTTGGCCTGTGGTGCCTAAAGTCAAAACGCAAGGGGGGGGGCAGGGGTTTGTGATGGTGGATGGGTGTCTCGCACAATACTCAAGAGCGAGGGGATTGAAGGGATTGGTGAGGTGGCTTAACACCTGGTGGGCTCCTAATAGTACTTCTGGGGGCCCCATGACAGTGTGAACCCTTAGAATTGTCCTAATGTTTCTGCTTAGAATCGTCCTAATGTTTCCCCCCTAGCAGCACCCCTGGGGTAGACTCTGTAATTGAAAATTCTGTTTACACAAAACACTCCACATTGCTCCTGAACCAAATGCTTTCACATGAAAGATTAATCTGGCATTCGTTGAAAAATGATTAGCCCTGCATTTGATAAAGTGGTCAATGTTGACTCAAGCACATGGCAACACCAAAACAATAGTACTTACCTGTGTTGAGGCAGTGCCCTAAATCCAGTGAAGACACACGGGCAAAGAAATATTATGAGTTGTGTGATGTAGCATTCCAGAAGAGGGTGAAGAAAAAAAAAAAAGGTATTGGTGCCATTGATTGTTGGCACTGAGGCTGGTGCCAGTTCCTACTCCTGCCAATCGTTCCTCAGTTGCCCTGTGAGAAACTCATTGTGCCTCTTTCTGATTACATTTGTTTACCAAGTTGTTCATTTATATTTTTGCAGCTATGTCATTATCACAGAATGGCATATACAAATATTGCCATTAACCTCTTCTTAGGTCGCTTTCAGCTGTGGCATGTAAGAAAGCGGATGGATCAAAAAAAAGATATGATGAAGTGAGAAAATGCTAATATAATGCACGTAGAAGAAGAAACAGCAATTGTATCACTTTCTTTCAAATTACACACCTTGCTGAGCTGACGTGGGAGTGTGCCACGCCAGGGCCAGGTGCTTGGCTGTGGACTAAAAGAAGGTGCCATGCTCTGCTCCGGCTGCCAGTGAATCTGTTAATTAAGCATGCTAATGGTTGTAATTGCAGCCATTCATGAACCCAGAAGCTGAAGTAAATGCTAGGTTCATTGTTGGTGGCAGAGTTCAGGCTGACTCAAACAGGAGAGCCCCCGTGAGTATAGTGTGAGCGGAGTATGATGTTAGTCACCGGGGGAGCAGCAGAAAAAAGAAACTGGGACGAGGGAGAGCGGGTAGCAGACTGACTAAAATGCCGCTTGCTTCAGGCACTCAGCAGCTGCTCTCAGGCAGATACCCAGCTGTGTAACAGTGGCCTGGCCATGCCAAAGCAGTTAGGACAGAGTGCTGTGCTAATTCAAGAGCTTGTGTTGTGGAGGTTACACTACGGCAACTGCCCTCAAACGCTCCCCCCTGACCAGGAACTGCACAGTCTTGCCAGAAAGCTGAGAGTGCATCACCTGGAAAGCATCACAATCAATTTTAAGCAACAAGGGTAAGCCTTGGGGCATTTTAACTCTTGGCTCATTTTGAGGGTTGGTTTCAGAACCAGGGGAATTTTCTTCCTTAGTTTGGTATGTATGTGAACATGGCAACTACGGTCAAGAGGACAGGTGTACTCTCATGTGACTCGCATGAGAAAACTTGCAATCTTTTGTCTCTGGTGTGCTTGAAAATGCTGCCTTGTGAAAACAAACAGAAGCAAGAAGAAAATGCAGGATTGTAACAAATAAAATCCCTGTTTTGGAACAAAGCAAACAATCGATAGGTACGAAAACCCCTTACAAAAAACATGTACAGGTTGCAAGTAATCTGAGACACTGCGGTGCTAAAATATTTGCTACCCTACATAAATAAAATATATCTATTGATTTCAAAATTCTGAAGATGAAATATAGCATTGTTAAATCCAGCAGTTGAACTGCTCTAGTAAATGTTAAAGCATTAAGATGTTAAAGACCTAACATGACTTTCTGTGAATTGGCTTAGAAATGCCTTGCACTGTAGAAAGCGCTATACCAATAAATTTGAATTGACTATCATTTGTCTGTCCAAAGATGCTGAATAGTGAAAAGACAACCTTGTTGGTGGTGAAGGGTGCTTAGCGAAGAACTCTCACAAGGAGCTACTCATGTGTGCTCAATAGCTTATCCATCAAGAGCAGACCTCTTTTAGATGGTTCCTGTGCTTACAAACCACTCTCTAAGGTGAGACCTGAAACCTTTTTTTTTGTCTGCATACTGCAAGATGAGATGTTATGTATTGTACAACCTATCATTTCGTTCAATCATCAGGCTATTGTTCCAAAACACTGCTTTGATTTGTACACTGTGTCCCTATAATTGGTCTGGCTGTTTACCCCTCCTTATTTTCTGGCCATCTTCACAATCTAAGCATATCGTTTTCTGTTCAGATCATTTCCCTCGTTTGTCTTGGCTGAGGACTTGAGAGCTAATCTATAACAGGCTGTGCCCTGGATCGAATTAATGAGGTGTGCACTATGCTAATGCTGCTATGGCAGGTGCAAAGGTGTGGTTTGCTGCTGAAAAGATATGTCAGGAATTATGTGTGAGTCCTTTTGCCATCAGGGCCTAGGAATCACCTTTCTGTCACTAGGACTTTGATGGGATAAAGCACAGCTTAGGGATCATTTAGTGTTTTCAAATAAAAGCCAATCCTAAAGAGATGTGATCATTAACAGTGCTCTGAGGTTCACCGCTATGTTCTCGTTTGCTAATAATAGCTTCCTTTTGTCACCCCCTGTAGAGCATTTTAGAAATATATTATTAAAGGATTGTAGAAAATGGTAACTAGTGTGCAGTATGTTGCCCATGACCTTCAAAGAGTTCAATTTGTGAGATTATTACTCGGTTACCTTTTCCTGCTGATACTAGGTTCTTTCACTTTAGAAAGCATTCAAGGTTTCCTTCTATATGTGCTTTTTTCTCACAAAAACACAACCTTAGAAATCATCAGGATAGGCAGCGGGAGCTCGGGTGACATATGATGTGTTTTATTGTGTTGTCCCTCCTTCTGCAGTGCATAAACACCTCAGCCCTGTGAAGTAGCCAAGGGGGAATTAGCCATCGACCTCGTAAATAACTTTCTCACCTCTAGTCAATAAGTAATTTCACGTTACCCCACTATCGAACACCGTAATCACTGTGAAAAGTGACTGGAAGAGAGAACGAGCCTGGTTTTGTGGCATGGGCCACTTTCAGTTGCAGGTTTTCCCTGACTACACACACGTATATACACCTATGTGGTGTGTTACGTTGTAAGGAAAGGAGGCCTAATCTTGTTGATCTCGACTGATGGTTGAGAATGTGACAGGTGTGCGAGTGTGTGTTTGTGCATGTGGCTGAATGTGGTGCTTTTGATAAAGATGTCAGATGTACTGATTACCTAACCTTTAGCAAGCGCTTCTTGAAACTCTGAGACAGAAAGAGAGAGGTTTAGATAGGTCAGACTGCAGGAGGAAGTCAGTGTCGCTTCCAAGGCAACAAACAGGAAAGATGGTGATCCAGTGACCAGCATCCCTGACAGAAGATAAGTGTAGATTAATTGCTAGCGCACCATAGAAAAGAAAACTCTCTTAGCATAGATGTGATTTTTATGTTTAGTAAGTTCCATTCATCATTGTCTCGCAGATCTGTAAATGAGCTCTGTATATGTTTCTGTACACACTCTTAAAGGAGACTGTAAATTACCGTCGTTTGGTTGCTTGTGTCATCTCGCAATTGTGTGCTCTCGAGACAGCCATACAAAAGAATCATGACTTTTCTAACAGTTTTCTCTTTAAGATCAGTATCTAATATTGAGCTGAAATTGCTTTTCTAAAGCCTTTCTGACACTAGAAGAAAAGGAGCAATCGAGAACATATTTTTACAGTAGGTGGACACTGTGGGAATGCAGTCCATTAATCTGATCCGCAAGATGCTGTTTTGCCACAGCTCACTGAGCTTCTGAACTGTACAATAAAATGCAATAACAGCGGTTTGTTGTGTGTTTTTTAAGTGCAGTTCCTGTAGAGCAGAATAATGCATTTAAAATGTTCTATACTTCCTCCTCTTAGAGATTCACATGGAAGCTCTATCCTCAAAATAATTTGTCCCTGACGTGTGCAGATAGATCTCTCCTAAAGCCTTCATCATACCACATTCTCTTCCTCTTTGAGCTTCCAGTGCCTCCTGGGACTGGACTTACATCACCTACACCTCACAATACAGAGCCGAGAGAAGACCAAAATGAAAGGTGTGATTGACTTTCGCTCTGTCTACCAATCAGCCTCTTGAGACCTCAGACTGACGTGATGAGCAGTTCAAGAATGTCACAAAACACTACACTGTTGTCTGGGGGTCTCAGGGATGAGGGTGAGAAAATGGGGATAGCAAATTTTTGCTATCCTTCTTCACAATTTTACCTTAACAGATAAATTCCCTTGGCTATTATGTGCAAAAGGCAAGGCTATTCAACTGCGTTTGGGGGGTCAGAATGCATTGCTTTATATAATTCTGAAAGAAAACTAATCAAGCATACTTAGGCTAGTCACTAATGTGAAATCTATTATTCTTAAACTATACAATTCTGCTGCCAAGTTGTTCGGAGCCAAGCACTTCAGCTGTTTCACTTATCAGGCATACTATCTAACAATGTATTTACTACTTAATCTAAGTAGATTTAGACCAGTGGTCTCAAACTTAATTCCTGGAGGGCCGCAGCACTACATAGTTTAGCTCCAACCACCTCCAACTCATACCTGCTTAATAGTCTCTAGTAGTTTTGAACACCTTCATTAAGCTGCAGTCACACTGGACTTTCTGGACTTGGTCTGCCATTCAAACGCAAGCGAATGCGTCAGACAGAAAAACGCAGGGTCATGCGTCAAGTTTCACAGTTCGCTGCGATGCAAAGTTCAACCTTGGTGAACTCTGACCTGCGAAATCATATCACTTGACTGCGTGAGACCAATCGAGGATCAAAACATGACCTCTCTGGACAGAAATTTAAAACATGGAGCAATCGCTCGCTTTTTTTAATGTCTAATCATCTTGTTTAATCCCGCCCCTTTTCGCAGCGCATGACAGAATTTTGCACGCACAAACTCTAGTGTAATCGCAGCTTTAGTTGGATCAGCTGTGTTTGATTAGGGTTGGAGCAAAACTGTGCAGAGCTGCGGCCCTCCAGGAATCGAGTTTGAGATGTATGCTTTAGTCCAGGGGTTTCCAAACTCGGTCCTGGAGGGCCGGTGTCCTGCATAGTTTAGCTCCAACTTCCTTCAACACACTAGCCTGGAAGTTTTAGTATACCTAGAAAGAGCTTGATTAGCTGGTTCAGGTGTGTTTATTTTAAGGAGCTAAAATATGCAGGACACCGGTCCTCCGGGACCGAGTTTGGGCACACCTGCTTTAGACTATTATCCAATCAATCCATCACTTCTCTAAACAGCTTGTCCTACAGTATGTAAAGACATGATGATCCTGGGCCTTCTTTTGGCCAGGGGAAAACCTTGAATTGATGTTCAGATATGTATAGGTCTAGTAAACACAAGACACACACAGTCACACTCATGGTCTGTTTACTATCCCTGATTCATTGACTCCCCAACTACACTCATGAAGCACTCCTAATGCTGCGTTCACACCAGACGCGGAACGCGCGGCAAAATCACGCTAATCGCGAGTAAATAGACGCATGAACATTTGAGTTTACTCACTTCATTCGCGCGTCAAATTCTGCTTCATTCGCTCGTCAAATTCACTTCAAAACAGACGTGTATTTGCGTCATGGGCAGGGCTTCTGTCTGCTCGGTGAATGTAGCTTCGTTGCTAAATGGCTAACATGGATTTTATTGATAAAATAACTGTGTTTATGTGCTTTATGAAGGCTGTAAAACAGCGTCAATACGTTTGGAGCAGTGTCTGAGTCCACTAGATACTTTCAGAGGTGCACCCAGCGCTGTGAGCTCATAAACTCCTCCAGAAACTTAACCTGGAAGACTGGGGCTTCCAGCGGTGCTTCTGACTGAGCCAAGCCCAGTTTGATGAACTGTTGTCGGTGTCGGCTGGAGGATTTCCCCCGGACACCAACAACAGGGGCTATGTCACAATCATGCTCCCACAAGAGCAAGCTCCTGATTGGTTAACGCGGCGCGAATGTCCGTAGAAGTTCAGATATTTGAACTCGAGCGTTAAGCGCGTCAAACGCTCAATTCGCGCGTATCGCGCCATTCGCGCGGCGCAATTCGCGTCATTCGCGCCGCGCCATTCGCGCGTAACGCACAGCAGGATGCCTATTCGCGCGTTTGCATTGACTTAACATGTAAATCACTCGCGCTGTAACGCAGCATAACATTGCACATTTGTCTGTCACACCCATTTAAACTGTGCGTTCTAAATAAGATCAACCTCCGAAGAGAACTTTGGAAACAATCATGGTGCCATATTGAAGTGTCATCCAAATTGAAGTGCTGGTCACTTCGAAGGGCACTTTGGAATGAAAGATTTCGAAGGATTCAACTGAGGGACATTTTGGGCCTATCTTTTAGGAGGGGAGTTTGTAATCCTTTCAGATGGACCTTCTGAAGGGATTAGGGCATAGGGATGATCCCTTCTGAACGGAATGCAGTGCAAGGCTGCGTATAAAATTGCCTACTACTAAATAGGTACTGGATTTGAATTTAAATGTTCTACTCGACCCTTAGAAAAGTATGTTCTGTACCACAGGTGTCAAACTCAGTTCCTGGAGGGCCGGAGCTCTGCACAGTTTAGTTCCAACCCTAATTAATCACACCTGATCAAACTAATTGAGTCCTTCAGGCTTGTTTGAAACCTGCAGGTAAGTGTGTTGAAGCAGGGTTGGAACTAAACTGTGCAGGGCTGCGGCCCTCTAGGATCTGAGTTTGACACCCCTGTTCTATACAGTATGAATGCGAGTAGTATGAATTGACCTCGGACGTACTACATCCGCCATTTTGTAATCATCACATGACCTACCCATGTCAGTTGCGTCGATTTACTCCCATTATTAATTATCTCGTGGTGCATCATGGGATAGCATAGCGTCCATTGCATGCGCACTTCAGAATCTTGCCGGAAGTAGTAGGCCATCCTTGCATACTGTTTTTTTAATATTATGAATTTGGACATGCTACTTAGCTCACATACTGCTTTCATCATACTATATAGTATAGGAGTATGCTATTTAGGACACAGCCCAGGTGAATTGAATATCTGCTAATCAACTGATGAGTAGAAGCAGGTGGATTTTTTTAGGAGACATGATGAATGTGCAGCGTTGGGGATGCTATGATTCGAAACCCACCTAATTTATAACGAATACTAAGTATTCAGAGATCCTACTCATGTAAAATATAGCTTTTTTATTGTTAGCTTCTGTGCACATACCAAATTCACATTGAGGGAAGCTCTCTAACTGTCAGGAACAGCAAATCTGAGATAACAGCAACGTTACACTATCTTTTGTCCCTCTTGGTGCCTCTCTCCCCCTCATTCTTTTGTCTCTCAGTAATGACGGAGAACCAGTATTGATGAAAAGCGATAACAATCCACTCTGGGACTGCACAAACACGCCAGCACATCCGATGTCATCAACAGTTCCCTCATATGCGTACTACATCGCTAATGATAACACTCACACCTATGCAAGAACACACTTTCACACAAACATATATGCCAGCATGTGGCGTCCAGAGACATATTAAAGACAATCCATGGAGCTCCTCATTTCTACTCGCAAATGGTGTTACGGGGGAATGTTTTTTTTTTAAGTAATGTGAAATAGAGATAGAGGAAGCGAAAGAAAGTGTGAGTAAGAAAGAGAGAACACATAAAGAGGGACTGCTTGAAAGCCCATTAGAGAAGGAAAAACACAAAAGGCTAGGAATAGCAGACAGGTTCCATTTTAGCCTGCTGCTCCTCACGGCCTGCTCATTAAGGGCCCTGCGGGCAAAGGGTTTCGCAGACAAGCATCTGACAAGGTGAAAAGAGCCGGGCCTCCGCTACACAGCGGCAGGCCCTTCAAAAGTGAAGGGAGAAGCCATTAGTCTTCCCACAACCCTGGCTGTGAAGTGAGCCTAACTGAAGCTGAAAGGCCCGTCACACTTTTAGACCTAAGCAACAAGCACAGGTGGTCACAACAAGCAAGCCAACGGCTTTTGATAGGTCAGAGACAGAGGCCTATCATAGCGTACGGGTGTTTTGTCCTTAAAAACGAGTGACTGTCCAATCTGTTGCTATTTGCCTGCGTACACATTCCTCCCTCCCTCTCTGTCTCTCAGCCTTGTGTGAGCTCGTTTGTCAAGAAAGCCATGCTTGCAAATGAAACCTGGCAGCCTTTCATTTTGATAGATGTGTGAACACAGGACAGTCGTGTACATATCAGTGTGCGTGTGTGTGTGTGTGTGTGTATAGGCAGGCACTTCCATGGAGTATGTTACTGTGATAAATACTGTAGTAAAAAAATCATTGACCTCTTGCTAGTATTCTATCCAACCTTCCAACATGAACACTCGGAAAGAGAAAAGGCAACAGAAATACGATACAACAGCAATGTTCAATACATAATTTAACTGTAGGCTGTTTGTGTCTGACAAACCATGTACTGTAGTATATAATATAAAACATGACCACTGGTGTTCATTTTTCAGCACTTTTATCAAAGGTGTAGTAATCAAAACTTAAAGCTGTTTTTTTTAATAAGGGTCATTGCACAAGTGGATGTTTCTGGATGTATATATATATTAGTGGTGGGCCGTTATCAGCGTTAATGTGCTGCGTAAACGCGAGACTCTTATTGCGCGATAAAAAAATATTGCCGTTAATCTATTCTCAAAGTTGGGTTGGGAGCTGGGTCTTTTCTACGCAAGCTATGATGACTTTCACCTCGATATATTAGCGCGGATGTATACCCGACCGGTGAGCCGTCTGACAAAAGAGTGCCCTTCTGAATCAAATCAGCAGGATGCCTGACTTGGCAGTTGAGCAGTTTCACTTTAACTCACGAACATTTCATTCATGCCCTCGTGACAAACTGGGGTATTAGACGCAAATAAGGAGTAAGTACTGGTGAGAGTGTTATGGAATTTAATAACGCACGCCAAATGAGAAGAAAATGGAAAGATTTCGCAATGTGTTTGTGTGTGTTTGTGTGTGGTCCTTTACTGACAGAAAGTAATCAAAAATCGCTGTTTTGAGTTTATGTAGGCCTACAGTTCAACATTAATGTTTAACTGAATAAACAGTTAATAAACACATTGAACATAGTTTATTTTCATCACCAATTATCATAGAACAGTTTCTCAAGCAGTTTGTGGTGCATTTTGGAAACCGCAGTTGAGCCCCTGGTTTAATGTGCCACCTGGCTTGAGAAACCCGTTCTCAAAGACTTATTATTTGGGTAGCGCACAAATTCTGAATGCCTTCGGCAGAATTCAAATGAGCCATTTTAATCTAGATTAATTCCAAGATTAATCTAGATTAAAAAAATATCTATACCCACCTATAATATACTGTATATATATTATTTTTTTTAATTAATGGCCATTATTTGAGCAAGAGGAAACCCTTGTGTTAAAAGAAAAGCTGATGGCATGCACTTTGAAGCCAGCACAACTGGTAATTTATGCAGTGACTGCATCAGGCAGTCTGTATGGCAGATGTTTCGTTCCCAGAATACCTTTAGTTCATTAGCACACCACAAACAGAAAGCATGCAAAAGATAACCTGCTCCTCATCACTGCCCACAAGCTGACCTTTTTTGTGGTAGGAGTGTGTGTGTGTGTGTGTACGTGTTTTTGTGACATATCAGGACACAAATCTGTATAATGACATGGGTATGACACAGGTATTACAAAAAGGAGGTGAAATATGAGGACATTGGTGACGTCCTCACTTCTCAAAAAGCTTCTAAATCACACAGGATGATTTTGTTCAGGGAGTAAAGCTGTACACTGTCTCCTGTGATGGTTGGGTTTAGGGGTAGGGTGGGGTGAGGGCAATATAATATACAGTTTGATCTGTATAAAATGAATGGAAGCCTATGTAATGTACCCACTTTTCACAAAAACAAACATGTGTGTGTGTGTGTGTGTGTGTGTGTGTGTGTGTGTGTGTGTGCGTGCGTGCGTGTGCGTGCGTGCGTGCGTGCGTGCCTGCGTGTGTGTGTGTGTGTATGGTGTCAAAAAAGAAGGATTATAGTATTTTTACATTTTGAAGCTAGCGAATGTACCGGAACCATCATCATGTTTGATTAGTTTGTTGAGTATGTAGTTTATTTAATAGTTTGGTCCCAAGTAATTGTCAGGTGTCTCCTTAAGTCTTGTGTACTGTCTATAACAGGGGTGCCCAAACCTTTTTCTTATGAAGGGCCAAAAAACAAACTTGATTGAGGCTAGTGGGCCGAAGGTAAATATAGGTGGGGTAATTTACCATGGGTAATTTCCTAATTTATTTAATAATGTTTAAAATGACTAGAAAACATTGCTTTATATTAACTAATACGGTACTTAATTTTTACAATTTATAATGAACGTATTACAGTAAAAACAAAACAATTTAATTTATAATAGAATTACACTAGGTTTGCCTTGATTTGCTTGCAGATGTCTTCTGCATAGCCCTCAATCTGTTGAGTGAGAGTATTTCCAATTTTAAAAATCAGATTCATTTACAACATTTAATTAAAACATTTATTTTCAGTTTTTTTTTTTTTGTGGCTTAGCAATAAAACTAACAAAAAGGTTAAGTCAAATTAGAAACAATGATCTCTGTGTTAAAGGCATTCGCCCCAACCGTCGCAATCATACTCACTCTCCTCTCAGATAAGATGATGGGCCAAATCAAAGGTTACAAGCAAGGTGCCGGCAGCTAGCTCTCTGCAACTCTCACATGGTCGCCCACTGAAGCTAACCAGGGCTGCGCCCGGTCAGTACCTGCAGTCTGTGTGGGTCCTACCACTCTAGTTTATTGATTAGGACTCTATACTGTTCAGTGAGCACCGTCTTTCAAATGAGAAGTTAAACCGAGGTCCTGACTCTCTGTGGTCATTAAAAAATCCCAGGATGTCCTTTGAAAAAGAGTAGGAGTTTAACCCCGGCATCCTGGCCAAATTTGTTCACTGGCTTCTGTCCATCATGGCCTCATAACCATCCCCATATCATAACTTGCTTCATCACTCTGTCTCCTCTCCACCAATCAGCTGGTGTGTGGTGTGCAGTGTGGCGCAATATGGCTGCCGTCGAGTCATCCAGGTGGATGCTGCACACTGGTGGTGGATGAGGAGATTCCCCCCTATGTGTAAAGCGCTTTGAGTGTCTAAAAGCGCTATGTAAATGTAAGGAATTATTATTACAATGGGACAACTTCGGCCCGTGGCTTTACTTTGGCTATCTCTGGTCTATAATGTCCATCAGAATATATGGTCTATAATGTCTGTCTAGCACATAATTCTTTAAAAAAATGCATAATTGGTACACATGACACATTATTAGTTTTCACATAAGTTTAAAGGCTTCACTAACTCAGTTCCCTAAAAAAAAAAAGAAAAGTCAATATGCAATACAATGTCCTTTCTGTTGAAACACAACACTGAATAAATGTGCATGGGGTTGCATTCTGAATGTAAGACATAGCTGGCAAACCTCCTCTGAATACCGCTGTTAAACTGAAGGCTCCCAAGGGTAACCGGAGAATAGGTTCTGAGTTGAAGAAGAAGAATGAAAAAAAAAATTTTTAGCAGAAAGGCTTTCTGCAAAGATAAAAACTAGGTGGGGAACATATCAGCCCTGAACTAATTTCCCATGCACACAAAAACCCTGTTAACCTCCCTCAGCTAATTAATGCATGACGAGCAGAATATCTGCACTCAGGTACTGGAGTGAGCAGATATAAAAGGTTATAGTCTATGACTATAATACATGTTTTTCATAATGTGACATGGTGTATGCGTATGTGCTTGGATACTTGTGTTGATTGGAGTCTTATAAATGTTGTATTTATTTTAGTTCTACCCAGGGCGGCACGGTGGCTCAGTTAGCACTGTAGCATCACAGAAAGAAGGTCATTGTTTCAAGTCAGGTCAGTTGGCATATCTGTGTGGAGTTTGCATGTTCTCCCTGTGTTGGTGTGGGTTTCCTCCGGATGCTCCAGTTTTCCCCACAGTCCAAAGACATGCGGTATGCGGTCGCCACAGCAGAATTAACCACCAACTTTTCCAGCACATGTTTTATGCAGCGGATGCCCTTCCAGCTGCAACCCATCTCTGGGAAACATCCATACACACTCATTCACACTCATACATACGGACAATTTAGCCTACCCAATTCACCTGTACCGCATGTCATTGGACTCTGGGGGAAACCGGAGCACCCGTTGGAAACCCACGCAAACGCAGGGAGAACATGCAAACTCCACACAGAAACGCCAACTGACCCAGCCGAGGCTCGAACCAGCGACCTTCTTGCTGTGAGGCGACAGCACTACCTACTGCACCACTGCGTTGCCCATAAGTCAATTGAATAAACTGAATTGGCCGATGTGTGTGAATGTGAGAGTGAACTGGTGTTTCCCAGTACTGGCTTTTGGCTGGAAGGGCATCCGCTGTGTAAAACATATGGATAAGCTGGCTGTTCATTCAGCTGGATAAGCTGGCCGTTCATTCCGCTGTGGCGACGTCTGATGAATAAAGGGACTAAGCCAAAGGACAATGAATGAATGAGTTCTACCCCAAGGTTTAACCCGCACACGCAATTAATCAACTAGACAAAAAAAAACAAAGTAAATACAATCAGAAAGAAAGCACGTTTATGTTTCTGTTCAGCTGAAATTTCCAATTAGTGGACTAAAAACAAGTTTAGCGCACTCCATTGTGTCACACTGTCAGAACCGTGTAGGCAACCTTCAAAAAATGTCCACAATTGCATTGACATCCATCTCTGTTGTTGCCTAGTCTGTATTTTCGTTTCTTTTTTTATATAAGTTTTATTGGCTGAATGGAGCTGAGCGACACATGGAGCAAAATGTGCCTTCAACTACAGGGAAAGATTCCTCATCACATACAGATCAGCATTGAGTCACCAATCATCATTTTTAGATGCAGTTTCTGACAGGATGTTGTGCTTACCTGCGGGCATGCTGAGCTGAAATGTAAATGTGGATACAACCAGTTCGGCATTACTCCAGCTACTGCAAGCCATGGTATTATTGGCAACAAAACCTATCCCTAGTACAAAATATGATTTTTTGGTAAGTTTTTTACATAACAACAAAAATAAATAAATAAATAAATGCATAACATAACTATTCAATTCAATTCATCTTTATTTGTATAGCGCTTATACAATGTATATTCAACGCAGCTTCACATGGAAGGTTATAGTGAATTAAAACAGTGTCAGTTCAGTTTTCAGAGATTAAGTTCAGTTTAGTTTAGCTCAGTTCAGTGTGGGTTAATAATCACTACAGAGAGTCCAAACACTGAATAGCAATCCATCGATGCGCAGCTCTACAGATCCCGAACCATGCAAGCCAGAGGCGACAGCGGCGAGGAAAAAACTTCACCAATTGGCGAAAGCGAAGATTTTAAAAAACCTCAAGAGAAACCTGGCTCAGTTGGGCACGACCATTTCCCCTATGGCCAAACGTCTTGTGCAGAGCTGCAGTCTAGGCGCAGCTACAGTATTTATACTACAGTATAAAGTATACTACAGTATACTACAGTAAAAATATGCATTACGATATGAACAAACACTCTGCTAAGATATAACTCCAATTCAACTCAATGCTAAGAACTTTGCAAACTTAGGTGGCAAAGCAAAACTATTTATGCACTAGAAATACCTAATGATGCACGAATTGATATTGAAAATCAAAATTCAAAACAAAATAAAACTAGTGGAATTCTGAAAGCTGTAATAACCCTGCTCTGACAACCCCCCGCAGACCCCAGGCATCCATCGTTCCTGAAGTAACTCCACCTCCACAGCAGCCCCGAGGGGTTAATAACTGCCGGTGCGATGATGACTGCCTACATTTCCACTTGTGAAGCGAGCATGCCTATAAAGACAAATTGTGGCAGGAAATAAACAAACCCCAACTGGCTGTTGAGGAAGGATCGCTCTGATTACATCTACAGAGTGGGTTGCTTACATCTGTAAGTGCATGGAGGGTTTTAAAAGTACAGACTGGAGCTCTCTTTACCCACTTATCCATCAAAACGACAAACGCTAGATTAGTGCACAGAATAATGACAAATCAGTCTTTAAAAAAATGGAGTTTCAAGAGCTTAGCCACATTTCCCTCATAACACACCACTTTTCTGTTCTAGGGCCAAGGGGCATTTTATAAATATAGTTGATGAGAGCCATTAACTGGGGCCCACAGGGCTCCGATGGCCCCCGGACTGATCGCTTTCAACACAGAGAGAGGGATTTTCTGATAAGAGTGATGTTGTGTGAAGAGCTGATTGCATAAGTATCCATGTTTTATGGAGTGGTGCTGTTCTAGTTGTTCCTATGGTAATTGAAATTGGTATCAGGAAACAGACCCGTTCTTTGTGAGTCACTTCTCTTTACCCAAAGGGGAATAAAAGGGTCTCTGCAGCAAAACGACACTCGTGTATATTGAGGTCATGACACTGAAATGGAACCTGTGACAGAAATGCCCAAGCAGAGTAAATCATAAAGGCTTCAGAACATTGAATGTTCTCTTTTACACCTTGAGGCATTATGGGACTGGGATATTCGAAGATTGACTCAATACACACATGCAGATCTCTGTGATTGGGGACTTCGTTACACTCAAAATTAGGTGTTGTGCCTAGTGGCGTAGTGCAAAATGAGTGGGCCCACCAGCAAGAGATAAGGAGAAGTGAGGAATTGGGGGTGGTGTATTGGCAGGGGTTGGTTGCTTAAGATCGCACGAAGTGAAGACCATGGAGGTGGCTTAAGACTGTACGTAGTGACGACCGGGTGGAGTGGGGGGTATGGGGGGCTTATGATCATGCTAAGTAAATACCCGGGGGGGTGGGTTGCATTTATCATGCGGGGGCCCGCTGTCCGCTACTGGTTGTGTCAAGGAGTCAATTAGACCTGCATTAGATGCATTGAGTCTTCAACCCTGCACCTGAAGGCCCAATGTCTAGTTTAGATTCAACCCTAATAAAACACACTAGAAGCTGCTAATCAAACGTTTCAAAAATTAAAAAGGCAAGTGTGCTGAAGCAGCATAGAATTACACTTTGCAGGACAGTGAATCTCCAAGACATCTTAAAGTGAAGATACACTACAACTTTTAGGACAATTTTGCTGGGCAACTTTCAAGAAATTATGCTGCCAATGATTAACTAAATAGGCCAAATAATTAAGGCAAATTCATACTTGCGCAAATATAATACGACTTGGTAGCTTAGACATAGCCTTCACACAGTCACATACCCTTTGCCATACCCTGACACGAACCCTGATGCACACCTTTCAAAAAATGTAATGTGAAAACAGGGATCGCAAGATTTGCTTGATTTGGTAGTGGTGATGAGTATTGGTGGGGCTCAGAACCATGAGAGCAAAGCGAGGCTGGTGGCTCAAGTTCTAAGTCTCATGGAGGAACTCTGGATGGATACTTTTGTTTTTTGTTTCATTTATGATTACAGTTGTTTAATGTCCGCTGGTTCCCGCCTCTTTCTTCCTTGAATGAGTGTGAGTTTGAGCTAATTCTACAGTAGCATCGCACACATTTCCAGTGTAAACTCCAAACACCAGCAAAGGAAACTCTACAAAGTGGATCAGAGAAACTCCACAACCTTCTAGTGTTTCGGAAGTATGATTGCAGAACAGTAAAGCCAGAATGCAGAAGTATAAATGTGCACAATGGCGTCAGCTGTGGGATGCACTGGGGGATATGATGATCACTCGACGCAGAAGTATAAATTGGGCTTTAGGGCAACCAGATCCAGATACAATTTGTTACCCATTCTCAATAAGAATGTAGGCCTAGCAAAATCCCTCTGCAATTTTGCCGGCAACATTGCCCAGATACTTGTCATATGCACCGCTGTTCAATTAAAATGTCAAAACCGAGGTCCTGACTATTTTTGGTTATTAAATATATCCTAGGATGTCAAAAATGTGTGACCCCAGTATCCTGGCTAAATATGCCTACTGGCCCCATCATCATGGCTTTCTCACCATCCCCATATCCACTAAATGGCTTAATCACTCAGACACTACACTACCAATAAGTCAGT
>LR812536.1:63447817-63452762 GCA_903798195.1 Danio kyathit | reverse complement strand
ATCCCCCACCAGTGTGCAGCATCCAATGGCAGCCGTATTGCGCCAGACTGCACACCACACACCAGCTGATTGGTGGAGAGGAGACAGAGTGATGAAGCCAATTATGATATGGGAATGGTTAGGAGACCATGATGGACAGAGGCCATTTGGCCAGGATGCCAAGATTAAACGCCTACCCTAGGACATCCTAGGATTTTTAATGACCACAGAGAGTCAGGACCTCAGTATAATGTCTCATCCTAAATATGGTGCTCACTGAGCAGTATAGAGTCTCCATCAATATACTGGGGAGTTAGGACCAATGACTGTATAAAATATGGACGTCGCGACAGCGCCATTTTCCATTAAACGCTGTGAAGGAAAAAACGCCTCGTGACGGGTATAAGCTGTCGCAAAAGACTGCTGAAATTGGAGCCTGGGCATGCGCAGAAGGACTGCCTGATGGAGCCAGAGGAGGAGCTGCGGAATCGAACTTCCAACCAAACGCTTGTATATCAAATCAACCACGCCCCCCGAACTGCTCACTTGACCGCCGGTGTCTGCACTATAACAAAGGCTCGCTAATGTACACTTTGCGTTTACATAGGAGCCTGCGTTTGCTGTTTTATCACACACAAATGGTTGTAATAACGTTAACAAAGGTGAGGTTTTACATAATGAAGATTTATTTGTGCCAGCTCCGGGCCGCAGCGCACATTACTCGCGGGCCGATTCTGGCTTGGATGCGGCAGCGTCGGCTCGCTAGCGCCCGCCGCATCTGGCCCGATAGGTACAGAAGACGGAGTCGGGCCGAGGGGTAAGTCTCCGGCAGGCGAGAGTCTAGCCGGAACTGGCCCGAGTGTATTTTGCTATCTGGGTGGTTAGGTGTGTACCAGCAAACAGATAAAGCCCTGACCTTACCGAATAAACAGTGTTCCACCAGATCCTGTATGTCAGAAACTATAGTTTACTGCTGAGCAACTCATTTTATCATGGTAAAATAACACAGAAATGGAATAATAACACTTCAGTCTCCTGCCGAAGCTCCGACGTCTGCATTGAGAATCTGTCAATCACAGCTGTCAATCACGATGACACGCCCAGCATTAAATTACTGCTCAAAACATACTCTTTACAAAAATGAAGATCTGCACCTATATCAGCTGATAACCAGTGCCGTAACTGACCAGAACCATCTTTCTGAACATTTTATTGCAAGTGTAATGAATTTTTTTATTTGGTCTCATGTCTCCTTCATTAACACAGAGGAGGCGGGCTTTATGACTTGTACTGCAGCCAGCCTCCAGGGGGCGATCTAAAGGCCGAGACCTTCACTCAAAAACAGACTTGTGGCACACTTGGTTAGGACCCACACATACCGCAGGTTGAGCGCCCCCTGCTTGTCTCACTAATACCACTTCCAGCAGCAACCTAGCTTTCCCAAGTGAGAGTTGCAGAGAGCTAGCTGCCAGCTGACTTGGATCACATGTGCCTTTTACAGCCAATCACATAACAGCCTTAACTTCAGGTCAGTTAATGTTTGCGGAGGTCATAGAAATGAATACAAATCGTATGTTATTTTCTAAAAAAGCTTTTGTTTTCCATTGGAAACTCTGAAAACAACAAATATAATAATAGCAAAAACAGATCAACTTGAAACTGTTTAACAACAAACATACTGAAGACTTGCCAGCCCAGACTTTTTAGAAAAGACTCTGCCAACATTTCTGCAAAGAATTGTTCATGAGTTTTGCTGTAGTTTATACTTGAAAAAATGTTTTCTCCGATATTGATCAAATATTGTTGGCACAGCATCCTCTTTTAGTTTCAGTCTTTCTGAAATTCAGTGCTGAAGTGTGCCTTGTTTGTCAACAAGTTCTAACTGACATGGTTTGAAACTTCATTAAAAACAAAATCCATATTTTTCCCGATGCTGCCATCAGAAAGAAGGCAAAGCAAAGACTGTGTTTTTTCCACATCCTTCCACTGCACTGAGTAAAAATAATAATTTTAGGAATAAAAAAATATTATCACTACCTGACAATAGTCTTGAGCTCAGTTGTAAGAGCAACACATAATAACTTGACTTCTAGTTGATCATTTGTGAAAAGTGGCAGAAGGTCAATAATTCTGAACATCTGTTGATCTGCATCTCAATCATCACAAATACTGCAGAAGACCTACTGGAACCCACATAAACCCAAGATTCTCACATAAATCAGTCACGTTTGCTGAAGGAAAAATCATGGTTTTGGGTTACATTCAGTATGGGGATGTGCGAGAGATCTGCAGAGTGGATGGCAACATCAACAGTCTGAGGTATCAAGACATTTGTGCCCATTACATTACAAACCACAGCAGAGGGTGAATTCTTCAGCAGGATAGCGCTCCTTCTCATACTTCAGCCTCCACATCAAAGCTCCTGAAAGCAAAGAAGGTCAAGGTGCTCCAGGATTGGCCTACCCAGTCACCAGACATAAACATTATTGAGCATGTCTTGGGTAAGATGAAGGAGGAGGCATTGAAGATGAATCCAAAGAATCTTGATGAACTCTGGGAGTCCTGCAAGAACGCTTTCTTTGCCATTCCTGATGACTTTATTAATAAGGGATTTGAGTCAGAGATGTATGATGCAGTCCTCCAAGCTCATGATGGAGTCAGACACAATATTCATTCTGTTTCCACTGCAGCAGGACTTTATATTCTATACTGGACATTATTTCTGTTAAGTGACAAGACTTTTGTCTAAGCAAAGTCAGACCTTACTGTCCTAATGAAAGAATTAAAAATCAAGGCATGATCATATTTTATTTTGGTAAAATAAGCTTAATCTAGAGGCCTTTGCCTTTCATATAAGCCACTTCTGATACCAAATGATCAAATAGAAGTCAAGTTATTATTTGTTGTTCCTAAAACTTGGATAGACGACAAGACTTTTGTAGTGTAATGTGGATCAGTGGACATAGCTAAACAGGCAGTGATGCAGAAATAGGTGTTGACCATCTTTGGTGGAGGCGGAGTTTATAGCTGCACTATTACATAATACATTTATTATTTACCTACTAAAGTGTGAGTCGGTGGGTGGAGCTAAATGAACAGATATGCAGATGTGTTGACCATCTTCTCTGGAGGCGGAGTTTAGACACTATTACATAATAAAAACGTTTTTTACCTGCTGCAGTGTGTATCAGTGGGTGGAGCTAAACAGGCAGTGATGTTGAAGTACAGTAGGTGTTGATCATCTTCTGTGGAGGTAGAGTTTTGCAGCATTATTACATAATAAAGCAACACATTTTTAATCTTTTACTATGCTACAACTAATGAAATATGATTTCTGAAATGTCAAAAAAAAAATTAATAAAAAAAAAAAAAAATCAAGGGAATTTTTACTACTAAGTTCATGAATCCTTTACCTCTTCCACTCGATACTTTGCAGTAGTCAAATGAATTTGGGACGAGTAGATCTGGTGGTGATTCTCCTGCTGGAAGTGCAGTTGTCAGCGAGATTAGCCCACGAGCGGCATCTTACTCGCCAGAAGAGATCATCTGTCGAGCCTCCTCTTCCTCCACCCATCTGTGCCTTCATCTGTTTTCACTCTAAATCGACCTCCTTCACCAGTCCCCCATTTCTCTTGAAGCCATCGCTCCTGTCCTCCATCACCTCTGTAATAATGTGAGGAGGAGTTCAGTGTTAAGGACTGTATTTACCGTCGACAGGCTGCCATTGCTTTAGCCAGCTAGCGACGCTGCGCGGGCACTTCATCCACTCTCTGTAATTAGCCATGATGCATGTTGTGTTCTGTTTGGGTCTCAACAGACCCCTAAAAATACAGCTAACTACAAAACGGCGCTGAAATGTCTGCTTTTGGTAGCGTGACAGCGAACTTTATTGTTGTGCTCAGTAAGTGGATGTGATTTTGTCACATGGGGATTTGGGGTTAGAGTCAATTCCTCTCATGGTTAATGGAGTTTTGTGTCTATTTTCATCCGCAGATATAAAAAAAAAAAAAAAAAAAAAAAAAAAAAAAAAAAAAAAAAAAATCAAGCTTTAGACAACAAACCTCTCTGTTGCATTTTTTATTAATTTAAATGTCTGATTAAAGTTATTTTGCATATAGATTTGAAATACAATATATAAAGATTTTTTTATTATTATTTTATTCAATAATTATTTTTTAATATTTGTTTAATATTGAACAATGTTAAATGTTTAATTTGTTAAGAATAGTTAACTTTCAGTAAACGCAACATTTACTAACACATACAAATATAATATATAAACAACAACAACAACAATAATAATAATAATAATAATAATTTAATTATGATTCAGAAATTAAATCGAGTTCATATTAACTATGTATTTATTTGATTGTATGTTTGTTTGTTTAAATAAATCAATAATTACATTAATGAATCAATCAATTAATCAACGGATCAACCAATCAATCAATCAATTAATCAATCAATCAATCAAACAATATTATTTGACATTTTAATTGATCTTAAATTGTATTGAATATTATTATTTTAATGTCACTGAAGGCAAACTATTTTAATAATAATAATAATAATAATAATAATAATAATAATAATAATAATAATAATAATAATAATAAAAACAATAACAATAATAATTTTAATAAAATGATAATAATAATAATAATAATAATAATAATAATAATAATAATAATAATAATAATAATAAAATAATTAATATTTAAAATTGCATACTACTACTACTACTACTACTAATAATAATAATAATAATAATATGATAACAATAATAATAATAATAATAATAATAATAATAAAATAATAATTAATATATACAATTGCATACTACTACTACTACTACTAATAATAATAATAATAATAAACAACAACAATAACATTTTAATAAAAAAAATATATAATAATAATAATAATAATAATAATAATAATAATAATAATAATAATAATAATA
>LR812536.1:63435317-63442817 GCA_903798195.1 Danio kyathit | reverse complement strand
AACAAGGCCATGGAATGTAAATCATGAGAATTTGCTACTTGGTTTAGAAGTTGCTGGAAACGTTTGATTAAAGTCTTCTGAAGTTATAGGCTCTGTTTGCATTGGATCTCACCCAAAAACTATAAGCTGTGCTACGAGAGCCAAGGTCACGGGTTTGATTTCCTTGAACACATACAGATGAAATGCACACCTCAGATGCACTCGCTTTTGGTTACAAGTGTGTGCCAAATGCAGAAAATGTAAACAAGCATTTAGTCGAAAGTACACAGATTAATCTGCCTGTTGGCACTAGGGGGATTCAGAGATTTAGCCAAGTAAACTAGTCTTTGAATTAAGTTTGCACACTGAGCCTGTAAAGCCTGTTGCTCTCTGAAGACATCCATGAGACTCAAGTATAACTTTAACACTGACAGCTGATGAAAAACATTACAAATTTGTGGACTTCCTCCGGGTGCTCCAGTTTCCCCCACAGAAAGACATGCGTATTGTGAATTGGATAGGATGTAATGTATGATTGTGTGTGTGTAGAAGAGAGTGTATGGGTGTTTCCCAGTGCTAGGTTGTGACTGGAAGGGTTTCTGCTGCATAAAACATATGCCAGCCAGTCAACCAAACTTCCAACCAGCTAGTCAGTCAGCTAACCAACCAACCATCCATCCAACCAACCAACCAACCAGTCAGCCAACAAAACCAGCCACCCAAATCAAACAACCAACCAGTCAGCCAACAAAACCAGCCAACCAACAAAACCAGTCAGCCAAACAATTAACCAACCAACCATCAAAACCAGCCAGCCAACCCCAGCTAGCTAGTCAGTCATACAGTCAGTTAGTCAGTCAGTCAACCAGCCAAGCAATCACACAGCCAATTAACCAACCAATCAACCAACCAAATAACCAAATAAACAAACAACCAACCAACTAGTCAGCCAACAAAACTAGCCAACCAACCAACCAGTCAGCCAAAAATCATAGCTGACCAACCAATCAAACCAATGAATGTGCAACCAACCAGTCAGTCAACAAAACCAATCACACAGCCAATTAACCAACCAAGCAACCAGCTAGTCATTTAGTCAACCAACCAAACGAACAACCAGTCAACCAACGAAACTAGCCAACAACCATCCAAACAACCAATCAACCAGTTAGCCAACAAAACCAGCCAACCAACCAACCAGCCAAGCAACCAACCAACAAACTGGCCAATCAACCAACCAGTCAGTCAACAAAACCAGCCAACCAGCCAATCAAACAAACAAATAACCAATCATTCAGTCAACAAAACCAGCCAACTAACTAAACCAGCCAACAAACAAAACCAGCCAGCCAACCTTAGCTAGCTAGTCAGTCATACAGTGAGTCAATCAGTAAACTAGCCAACCAATCACACAGCCAATTAACCATAAAACCAATCAAACAAACAAATAACCAATCAGTCAGTCAACAAAACCAGCCAACCAACTAAACCAGCCAACCAGTCAACTAACAAAACCAGCCAACCAACCAATTAACCAACCAACCAACCAACCAACAACAAAACCAGCCAGCCAACCCCAGCTAGCTAGTCAGTCATACAGTGAGTCAATCAGTAAACTAGCCAACCAATCACACAGCCAATTAACCAACCAATCAATCAAACAAACAAATAACCAATCAGTCAGTCAACAAAACGAGCCAACCAACTAAACCAGCCAACCAGTCAACTAACAAAACCAGCCAACCAACCAATTAACCAACCAGCCAACAAACAAAACCAGCCAACCAACCCCAGCTAGCTAGTCAGTCATACAGTGAGTCAATCAGTAAACTAGACAACCAATCACACAGCCAATTAACCATCCAACCAATCAAACAAACAAATAACCAATCAGTCAGTCAACAAAACCAGCCAACCAACTAAACCAGCCAACCAGTCAACTAACAAAACCAGCCAGCCAACCAATTAACCAACCAACCAACCAACAAACAAAACCAGCCAGCCAACCCCAGCTAGTTAGTCAGTCATACAGTGAGTCAATCAGTAAACTAGACAACCAATCACACAGCCAATTAACCATCCAACCAACCAACCAACCAACCAACCAACCAACCAACCAACCAACCAGTCAGCCAACAAAACTAGGCAACCAACCAACCAGTCAGCCCCTGGATATTTCACTTCACTTAGAGCTGTGTTACACACTACATGGAAGGTCATTTTCACAAACCCATAATGGTATAAACCCATAAAAATGTAAAATACTATAGTAAAAAATACAAAACATTACAGCTATTTTTTATTATTTTTTTAAAAAAAAGCCATATTCAGCTCATCAATGATTAATTTTTTCAACACAAATCCAATAAAAATGGCAAAATTGTAAAATTTATTTATTTACTATATAAATGCACAAGTGTGTGTGTGTGTGTGTTCTAGTTTAAACTACATTATGGGGACCAACTGTCCCAACCTAAATTTTTGACATTGTGGGAAATGGCCCTTAATAAATAATGTTTATAATAATAAAAATTCCTTACATTTATATAGCGCTTTTCTGGACACTCAGCAAGCCTTACACATTTTGGGGGGAATCTCTTCATCCACCACCAGTGTACAGCATCCACCTGGATGACATGATGGCAGCTATATTGCCACACACATCACACACCACACATTGGTTGATTGATTGGTGGAAAGGAGACAGAGTGATCAAGCCAATTATGATATTGGAATGGTTGTGAGCAGTGGGCAAGTTTGGCCAGGATGCCAGGGTTAAACCCCTACTCTTTTTCAAAGGACATCCAGGGATTTTAACGACCACAGAAAATCAAGAAGTCGGTTTAACCTCTCATCCAAAAGACGGTGCTCACTGACAGTATAGAGTCTCAATGAATATACTGGGGCATTAGGACCCACACAGACCGCAGGTTAAGCGCCTGCTGGTCTCACCAACACCACTTCCGGCAGCAACCTAGCTTTCCCATGTGGTCTCCCATCCAGGTACTGACTGGGCGCAGCCCTGCTGAGCTTCAGTGGGCGACCATGTAAGAGTTTTAACAGCTAGCTGCCAGCTTATTTGAAAGTGTAACAATGAATAAGTAAGATTTAGGATTGGGTTTGATTATGAGTTTTAAAAATGTGTTTGTTCAGTATAAAAAAATAAAAATAAATAAATAAATCGCAATAATGTAAACACCTTTATTCTTTTGGTTTAACCAGAAAGATGTTGTTCCATATGCCATCGCTTTTACCTCTCAACCAGAAAGAGTGTATTGGCAGACAACAGAATGAAGCCGACTTTGAGAACAAGCTCATCTGGAGTCTCACTGTACTGCGCTGTTTATGGCAGATAACAGAGCTCTGCTTATTGCTGCTTGTTACACTACGACAGTCTACTTCAGCAACAAAAAACTGTCTGTTTCATCAAGGTTTAAGTGTTGCCTCCTTCCAATAGATGCTTGGAGATCTCGACAGGTTTTCAACAGGATTTATGTCAAGGCTTTTTGACAGGCAATTCCAGGATCCGGCATTTGTTGTTCAATCATTCTGCGCTCCCCGGCATGTATGGGGATAATGCTCTGTGAAACATCTGGGACAATGAGGAACATTTCGGCTTGTTAAAACATGGCTGGTTTGCTGATTCGTGTAGCTCCGGACACATTTAAGCCTCGTAAGTGTCCCAGGACTGCTCTTGTATTTAACTGTGAGTAAAGTGGGCTTCACTGTTAACACCCCGTTTAAGCTTTATTTAAATACGAACGGTAAGACGCTGGAAATCCTGGCAGAATTTAGATAAAACTTATGCACATAATAAAGATAATGGGCATCTGGGAGAGCGTGGTGTTCTGTACACATCGCTAAATCTTCAGTTTCAGCCTCAGATGGCACACTCGCGGATCGCTCACAGACTTACTGATTCATGTCGCCCTCAAAATGCCAAGAACTTTCCGAAACATCCTAAGTGAAGCTAGTTTCTTGAAGATGTGAGGACGTTTGCGTGGCTTATCTGACACTTTGCCTGCAAAAGTGAAACAAATTTCGCTTACTTTCCAATTGGTTCTTTTTGAGGGTGGCACAGTGGTTAGCACTGTTGCCTCACAGCAAGAAATCTGCTTGTTTGAATCCCAGCTGGGCCAGTTGATGGTTTGCATGTTATCTCCGTGTTGGCGTGGGTTTCATCTGGGTGCTCCAGTTTACCCCACAGTCCAAACACACGTGCTATAGGTGAATTGAATAAACTAAATATGCTTATTTTAAAAGACGAAAGCGAGGATGCGGTGGGAAGAAACACATATGACTGTGATTGACCGTGAAGGTCATCAGTTGACTTTTCTTCACCGAGTGCAAATACAGGGACACTGGAGCGTTTTAAAGCTGCAAAGATCAGTTGAGTTATCACCTTCACGGCCAATGACAGTCATTTCTGTTGAGCACTGGTGAACACTATAGCAAATCAGCACTGTTTATGAACACGCTCAACAGTGCTTAAATGTTAGCAGGAAATTGGCGTTTTTTTGGGGGAATTTCAGTACCGAAATTCAGTATTGTGTCAAGTCCAATATAGTGAAAGGATCAGTTTGATAAATGGCATCTAAAACGTGTGTTTGGGAAAGATAACGATAGCTAAATGGTGCCATTTCCCTTAACTTAGCTCAAAATGAAGTCTGATATCCCTTTTTATTTTTACTATTCATTCAGAACGAACCCTTCGGGTCACTCGTAAGGCGGTGAAATTATAAATTTGGGTCAGATTCTCTTCGCTGATAAGATATACAGCCAGGTACACAACATTCATGCATGACTACAGCTGATTCTTCAGGGTTTCTTCCTATCACAGCCTCGATTTCACTTTTAAAATGGCGGCCACTTAAATTCAGTCTATTGGCAGTAGTGTATGTATGTGTGTGAATGTGAGAGTGTATGAGTGTTTCTCAGTGCCGAGTTGCAGCTGGAAGGGCATTCACTGTGAAAAACATACGCTGGATAAGTTGGTGGTTCATTCGGCTGTGGCAACCCCTGATGAATAAAGGGACTAAGCCGAAGGAAAATGAATGAATGAATGAATGGTTCATGTTGACAGAACACATAAATTTAGTGAAAAGCTTTAAAGGAAATTTGACCCTATATGGAAGTATTTATCGTGTAAATATATCAGTGTTCATATTCACTGGTATATATTATGTAAACATTACCAACGGCAAACATACTGAGAAAATCCCAACTTGACTCCCACTGACAACAGAACCAAAGGTAAATGCCAACTTGTTTTTTATTTTATTTGGTGTTTCTCGTGTCTGGATTGGTGAAACCAGCATCAATCCAGTGTGTCGGGGCTGAGCTTTCTGAATAACACAGTTGAGAACCGGGTTAGTAACTGTACTATGCACCGAGTTTCGGGCAGCCACTGCGGTCGGATACTATAGCAAAGTTGGTGACCCGGGGGTGTTACAGACTGTACCAAAAGCAGGGTGAAGGGGGTGAAATTATGGGAGTTTTCCGGGAGAAATAACAAAACGGGAGGGTGGCGGGAGATGGGTATGAAATACAGGAAACTCCCGGGAAAAACGCATGAACTCCACCAATCAACTCATGACTGACAATACCAGTTCCCGCCTTTTATTTGTTTCCTATTTAAAACCCCAGTCACTCTTCACAAAAGGGCATACAAGACTATCAGCAGACTATTCGTGTCAGCTTTATGGGTGAGCGCTTTAAACATGCGAAATCATTTCACATCAGTTTTATTATAGATGAAAACAAAGTCAATGAGAATATGCAGAGCGGCTATATTGAATTCATTGAGCAATTTCTCTGCAACGCGCGACATCTCTATGGTAAAAGCAACAGCAGAAGTGTCAGGGAGCAGCCTCGACAAATTACAAGTCTGCTACTTCTCAGCCTGTCACGGGCACTAAAAAGCTTTTAAGCATAACTGATGAATTATTCTCATGATTCTCTTTTAATGAAAAGGCTTTTTGTAACATGCAGTCTCAATCTCAGATTATCTCCTCTCAATATAACCCAGAGTAGAGTCAGTGAGCGGCTCATTACTCCACGCTTATCTCAAGAGATTCTCCTCTGCTTTTCCCGATGACTGACGCCAGGACAGATTCATGAGAAAAGCTTTCTATTTGTTGTCATGGATGACAGGAGTAGGGATTGATTAATTCCTGTCATCATCCTTCATCAAACCTCCCGACTTTTCCCGAAGTATCGGCAAAAGCTAGAAGAGAGACGGACAGCCATCGCCCGCCTCTATCTGTCTGTACCCGAGCGAACATCTTGCCCAAACGCATATCAGACTCATTTGCATATTTTGGTCTTTGATTTTCTGATACTGATATTGCTGGGTTAATTAAATGTGAATGTTGAAGCTATCAAACGATTTTCTCTCCCAGAACTGCTGTGAACAGTTTTGCAACATCTAAAAGTTTCTCGCCTACCCGAAAATGAGGTCCGTTTTAGTAGCCAGTATTATGACAGGCATATGTCATGCGCGTAACAATATTAACTGACGTAAATCAACCATGGGTGATTCAGTACGCCTTTATCTTGATTGCTTTTATGAATAAAACAAAGCCTATGTGTTCACCCCACAACTCTATTGTTTTGTATTGATCGTGAGCTGGCGTTGCGACATTGTTGTGTGGAGACTTCAAGCAGACATGCTGGAGGGTTTGGGGGAAAAAAGGGAACACTGATTTCATGGGAAAAGGCATAATTCAGCCCATCTCGGGCAGATCAAAGAGTCGAGTTCATAAATGTATTAATTTTGTGTCAAATGTATCAAAGAGCTCGTTTACACCTCTGAGGTGAGACTTTCAGCACAATGAAGCCTAGAATACAGGTGTAAACAAGGTGCAAACTGTTTTGTGATGCAATGCGGTGGAATGGCATCCTTAAGGTGAACTGTTCATCTGCCAATCAACCAAAGGGTTTTATATACTGTGCATAGTATATTGGTAGAAGACGAGACATCCCTTTTTTCACCACAGGCTCATTCTGAAAATGTAGTCCCGTGGACATTTCTGGAGACCGTAAATTATGTAGCCGGAGGTACGTATGGCTTCATTTCATTTTTTTAAATAAACGCTACGGGGCGGTATGACGGCGTTCCTTTCACGCTTACCAGCTGACCGCTTACCTCCGTGTGGAGGGCTTTCCCGCTGCAACCAGTTTGTCCCGTTAGCTCGTCATGTACGTCGGTGGACTTGAGATGCAGAGACGAGTTGACCACGACGATGGGGAAGAGCGGTTCCATAAATCAGGTAAGACAAAAACAGAAACCAAAAAATAAAATGAACAAGTAAATAACAGGGTGAAAATGTGGTAAAATCCGAAAACATGGTAAAAATCAGACGAGTGCTTTTCTTTTTCTGGGCAGCTTTTGTAAACCGTTGGTTGGGTTTAGGGAAGTAAGTGGGTGGGTGGGTCAATCGATAAAATTGGTTGGGTTTAGGGAAGGCGGAGGGTGGGTCAGTCAGTCATTCATTCAGTCAGTCAGTCAGTCGACAGCGG
>LR812536.1:63389611-63435217 GCA_903798195.1 Danio kyathit | reverse complement strand
ATTTGCTGTTGAAGCAGTTACTCCACTAATTGTGTCGCACACGTAGGGCTCGAGGGATCGCTATAGCTGATACAGTAATGGGGACAGAAGACTGTGTTTTTGGTGCCGGGCTGTAATTTGGGTATCGTGTGAATCATTTAAGGATTGCTTGAGGATGAGAAATGCCAAACCGTTTCTTCATACCTATTTATATTTGTTTGTGAGTGGTGTGGACCATCTGCGGGCTCATTTTTAATCTAGGAGATTCTGTAGAAGTGATTTAAACTTTAAATTAGTTAGAGAGAGAGAGAGAGAGAGAGAGAGAGAGAGAGAGAGAGAGAGAGAGAGAGAGAGAGAGAGAGAGAGAGAGAGAGAGAAAGAGAGAGAGAGAAAGGGAGACTATAATATAATATAAGACTAAACTAAAATAAAAATAAAATAAATTAAAATAAAATAAAATAAAACAATTAAACATTTAATAAAATATTTAAAATTTAAATAAAATATTAATAATATTAACAATGATAATATTAATAACAACAACAACAACAACAACAATAATAATAGTAATAAGTATAAGTATAAATATAAAATAAAATAAAATATATAAAAAATAAAATAATAATAAAAAAAATAATAATAATAATAATAATAATAAAATTAAATATAAAAATCAATTCAATTAAATTAAATTAAATACAACAAAATAATAAAAAATAAAATAAAATAAAATAATTAAAAATAAAATATTAATAACAACAACAACAAAAACAACAACAACAACAAAAACAACAGCAACAACAACAACAACAATAATAATAATAATAATAATAATAATAATAATAATAATAATTAGGTATAAAAATAAAATAAAATAAAACTACATAAAATAATCAAATAAAATATTAAAAAATAAAATAAAATAACATTTAATTTATTTTAATTTAATTAAATCAGATTCCCTGGTTATGCCATGGAAAAAATAAAATAAAAATAAATAAAAATAAATAATAATAAAATAATAATAAAATAAAATAAAATAAAATAAAATAAAATAAAATAAAATAAAATCAGTTTTTCTGACTATGTCATAGCAAAAAAATTAAAATACATTTATTTATCAATATCATGTTTCTAAAATTTAAAAAGTAATTTATAATAATAAAAATACATAAACAACAAAAATAATAATAACTTTGCTTATTTGATTATGACATGCCAAAAAAAACTGATGAAATATACAAACATTTTATAAATATAAATAAATAAATATATATAAATAAATATTTTTCTATAATAAAAATGGTTTAAAACAAGAAAATACATCAAAAAAATTTAAATAAAAAAATTAAATAAAAATCAGCGGCTCTGCCTATGTCATGGCAAAAAATGTATTACATTTACAAACATTTTATAAATATAAATTTTATTTAATAAAAATTGTTAATAATTTCCTATTTACATTTTCTTTAATAAAAATACATCAACAGTAAAATAAAATAAAATAAAATAAAATAAAATAAAATAAAATTAAATTAAATTAAATTAAATTAAATTAAATTAAATTAAATTAAATTAAATTAAATTAAATTAAATTAAATTAAAAATCAGCTTCTCTGGCTATGTAATGGCAAAACAAATTTTATAATTTTTGAAGGACTCACATTTAAATAAAATATATTTCCTCTAAAGTCTCTCCACATACAAAAACAAAATCATTGTCTGATAACATTAAAAATAGGGCATTCAAAAAGTATACGTTTAACCATTTGTATGCTGTTGCAATATTTACATTCCGGAGGATAAATTAGCTCAAATCTGGAGATGATCTGCCACTAATGCAGATTAATTTTCAACAGGAAGACGGGAAATGTTGTCAAATGGAGCCTGACTGCCAAAAGTAGAGCAGTCTGTTAAAGTCCCATCTCTCAACTGATCTGACAATCACACAGTGGATTCAGAGCATTAACGATAAATAACAAGCCACGGAGCAATTAAAGAACAATGGCATTTAAAGTAATGACATGCTCTGGGTCTAATTAAACACATAGTTAATTAACATTATGCCATTATCCATGGAACATTTACAGCAGTGTGAGATGTTGTTTCATGCAGTCTTTATCTATTGTATCTATATGACCTCTTAAAATAGGTGCATGTATGGCAAATGTTTAGTTATCATCTATTTATATATTTAAATAAATAAATAAATAAATAAGTAAGTAAAAATAAATCTTATTTATATTATTAAATATTAGTTTTATTTGTTAAAATATTTATAAAAACTGATGAAAATAAAATAAAATAAAATATGGATGTTAAAAAAATAGCCAGTGTGTAAGAAAAGTGCATAAATAGTTAAATTAGCATATTGTCAATAACATAACTATTATAACAAACTGTGCAATACGTATTTAAGTATTTATTCATTCATTCATTCATTCATTCTCTGTGATTTTAAATTAGTTTATATTTTAGATATAACTATATTTTTAGATATTTATTATCGAAATTACAAAGCTTATTTATGATGGTAGGATTTGATAGTGTTTTCTGATGTTTTTTTAGTTTTTTTTTTTTTTTTAATGTTCTTGCTGAGTGTCGATGTAACAATTTCGTTCTGCATTACACCTACTGTGATGTTTTATATGACAAAATAAAGGAAACTGAAAAGTTTTGTACGCCAGAAAATATTTAGTTTCAATATTTCAATTTCTATATTTAGGTATACTTTTTATGTGGTACAAAAATAAAATAAAATAAAATAAAATAAATAAAATAAAATAAAATAAAATAAAATAAAATATGCATGTTAATAAAAGTTTTGTATACATGTAAGCCAGTAAATATTTAGTTAACATCAATTTTTAAATATAAAAAACAAACAAACAAACAAATAAACAAAGTTTCAACAGTTGAATTTCTATATTTAAATATACTATTTAATGTGGTACAAATAACAATAATAATAATAATAATAATAATAATAATAATTCATGTTAATAAAAGTTTGTATACATGTAAGCCAGTAAATATTTAGTTATCATCAATATATATATATATATATATATATATATATATATATATATATATATATATATATATATATATATATATATATATATATAGACACACACACACACACACACACACACATGAATGTGTGAAACAAAATTCAAAGAATAACTGGCCTGAAGAAAATAAATAAAAAAACAAAAAACAAATAAACAAACAAAAAACAAAGAAATATTTTTCAATATTTAAATTTTTATATGTCAATATACTTTTTTTGTGTGACAAAAAATTATAATAGTATTATTAATAATAATAATAATAATAATAATAATAATAATAAAAATAATAATAATAATGCATGTTAATAAAAGTTTTTATGCATATAAAACAGTAAATGTTTAGTTAATCGATAAACTTTTTATGTCAAACTAAATAAAAAAAATAAATTGCATAAATAAAATAAAATAAAATAAAATAAACAAAAATATGTCATATTTCAAATATTTAAATATCTATACACAGACTATATCTGTACAAATATATTAACAACAACTACAACAATAATAGTAATAATAATAATACTTTAAAAATAATAATAAAACGATTAAATTAAATATTTTCAAATTACTATAAAATATATTGTATCAAATATTTAAATATCTATACACAGACTATATATGTACAAATATATTAACAACAACAATAATAATAACAACAACAACAACAACAACAACAACAATATTAATAATAATAATAATATTAATAATAATAATAACAACAACAACAACAACAACAACAACAACAACAACAACAACAATAATAATAATAATAATAATAATAATAATAATAATAATAATAGTATTAATATTAATAATAATAATAATAATAATAATAACAATAATAATAATAATAATAATAATAATAATAATAATAATAATAATAATAATAATAACAATAATAATAATAATAATAACAATAATAATAATAATAATAATAATAATAATAATAATGCATTAAAAATATTATAAATATATCAAAAGAAAAGAAGAATAGAAATTAAAAAATCCACAACTGAACTTTATCCCTTTATCTATCGCTGAAAGTTGCTCATTGGCACTGAAGCGCTGCATTTGAACACGGCTGCTGTAAAAGCACTGTTATAGTGGACAGTGCAGAATCACAACAGACAGAAGACAAGAAACAGTGCAATGCAGAAAGCGAAGTAATTAAAGCAGCGGTTCATCCTCGATTGGTTTCGGATGTGTAATGTGTTAATGGGAATACCCCAGTGTGTCTGGGTGTGTGTTTGTGAGTGTAACTGGCTGACAGGATGATGCTAATGCAACAGGGCAGAGTTGGCACTTTCCTGTCCAAACACATCCATCACATCCCATCATCCTGACACCACAACCTGCCAGCCTCCTTTTCCTGGTACTCTCACACACACACACACACAAACACACAAACACAAATTTGGTTCCCACAATGTAAGGAATACAAGGTACACACGCAGACAACACATTTAGTTCCCACATTGTATGGAATACAAAGTACACACACACTCACACTTTGTTCCCACAATGTAAGGAATACAAGGTGCACACACACACACACACTTGGTTCACACAATATAGAGAATATAAAGCTCACACGCACACAAACACACACACACACACACACACACACACACACACACACACACACACACACACACACACACACACATACTGGTTTTTGTGGTATACAGGGACTTTGATCGCCAAACCAGTTTTTTGCTGGTCTATGGGGACACCCCTTTCCCGTTGACTTCCAGAGATGATAAAACCATCAAAAAATTTGTTTTGCTCTGCAGAACACAGATATCACTTTGGATTTTCTATACACACACCAGAACGTATAATACTACAACATGATATTTTGCTGGTACATAAGGACAGCCACGCCCCCTCCTAAAATGTTCCCGCCTATAACATATTTGTGATTTACAGGATCTGACAGATTTATGAGAACAATATTTTCACAATACACAAACGTGTCAGTTACCTGGATTACAGGGACTGATGTGCTTTACAGGTACATGAGTGTACACACACACAAATGTGTCAGTACACTGCATTACGAAGCCTGAGGTGGTTAAAGAGTACTGACTTTTTACACAATACACAACCGCACATTGTCCTGCATTATAGGGACAAATGTGATTTACTTGAACATTATGATACACAACACACAAACCTTTACATATCCTGTCTTACCAGGACTGAGGTGGTTAAATAGTACCAGAGCTTAAACACAATACACAGCACAAAATACAACATTACAGGGACCAATGCCTTTTAGAAGTACTTTAATTACAATTGCAAATTACAAAATAAAAACAAACTATTAAGTGGAGTTAGTCTACTAACTTGTCCACTAATTAGTTAACAACTGTAATCTTACAATGAAACAAAACATGCCACACAAAAACTGCAGAGGGAATCCACTTACTTAAATGGTTAGTTCACTTAAAAATGAAAACGCTGTCATTAATTTCTCACACTTGTATCGTTCCAAACCCGTGAGACCTTCATTCATCTTCAGACACAAGTGAGGATATTCTGGGTTTAATCTGAGATCTTTCTGATCCACCTATAGGGTCATTGGATATGTAATGTTCAATGTTTAGAAATGAAACAACAACAGTTAAAGTCCATGTCATATCAGTGATTCAATTGTAATCATATGAAGATTACTTTTGTGCACAAATAAAACAAAAACAAATTTTATTCAATGATTTCTTCTCTCCAGACAGCAATTCTGATAAGTGCCACAGAGCTCAGACAATAAGAACGCGTGGAGAAACATGTTATTTCTTTCTATGCCATTCCGTTCATGACCAGCAACATTCCCATTGCTGTGCTCCCCATAAAGGAGGATGAGAAGAAATAATTGATTAAAGTTATTTTTGTTTTCGGTTTGTTAAATTATTTTTAAAGTCTTTAATTTTAAGTATTATTACAGCTTCTTATGATTACAATCGAATCACTGATATGACATGGACAAATTTGACTGTGTTTGGTTCCTTTCTGAACATTGAACATTACATATCCAATGACCCTATAGGTGGATCAGAAAAATCTCAGATTAAATCCAGAATAACTTCATTTGTGTCTGAAGATGAACAAAGGTCTTACAGGTTTAGATCGACATGAGTGTGAGAAATTAATGACAGAATTTTCGTTTTTGGATGAACTAAAACGTTAGGTCAAAAATTCAACTGCAATGAATAAAAAATAAAGAAAAATAGCATGCCACATATTGAAAACGTCTCACTTTACAGTCAGTAAGCATGAGATTAACTCTGAACTAAAGCTGGGCCATATGTCCTTTAGGTAAAAAAAAATCAACTGCAATGAATCAAGTAAATAGAAAAACAGCATCCCATACATTGAAAATTTCTCAATTTACAAGCAGTAAGCATGAGATTAACTCTGAACTAGGGTTGGGTCATATATTGCATACCATTGCTGTGTGCATTTCCACATTAAAGTCGTTTGTGTGTTCTCTAGTAAATGTCCATCAAAGTTCAGACGGAGCAGCGTTCAACACACAGAGCTGGAGTTCACTGAGAAGATACACAATTCACCTGCAATAATCCATGTGTTATCATACATGTTATTGCAAGTGAATTGTGCATCTCATCAATGAACTCCAGCTCTGTGTATTAAATGCTGCTCTATCTGAAACAAGTGATGGACATTTACTAGTGATCACACAACCGGCTTTAATGTGGAAATGCACCCAATAATCGCATGTGATATATCACCCAGCCCTGCTCTAAACATTAATTAACCGATGCAGAGATCTAGAGAATTTATCTTGAGAACAGACCCCCAGATCATAATAAAATGGCATCAAAAGAACATCACTTAGTTTGAGTCTTTCTTTTGAGGCTAATTCCTCTATTTCTCACAAAGTCTCGTACGTTCTGTGTACTGCGTCTTGCCAATGCATCTTCTGCGGTCTTACATTGCTGGCATTCTGTCATTGTGGCAAGTTTTCCCTTTATGATATGGGCCTTAAAATGCTTCATTACCGCAGCAATTTCTGCTTTAGACCAGGATACTTTCTGGCCTTTCCGCTGGTTTTCAATTTCTGCCTCAATCTCATTTTCTGTACAGATGAATACATACTTTAGTGTGTTCGGACTCTAAAAGAGCTTATGTACTTACATGGCTGTCGTATTGTTACTTAAAACTCTGGTACCTTCTGGAACTTCAGTGGTGCTCTCAAAGGGCATCTCTTGAACACCTGCAAGAAATTGGTTCTATAAATCACCAGAAAACTCAGAAGCAAAGCAAATAAAGATAAACATTTAAAACTATACATACAAATATATCTTAAAGGAGTTACGTCTGAAATTGCACTGGTACTGCATTTACAGTTGCAATCAGAATTATTCAATCCCCTGATTAATTAGCCCCCCTGTTTATTTTTTCCCCCAATTTCTGTTTAACGGAGATAAATTTTTCTCAACACATTTCTAAATATAATAGTTTTAATAACTCGTCTCTAATAACTGATAATAAATAATAAATTTTATCTCTGTCATCTTTGTAATTTTGACCTTAAAATAGGTTTTAAAAATTAAAAACTGCTTTTATTCTAGCCGAAATAAAACAAATAAGACTTTCTCCAGAAGAAAAAATATTATCAGACATATTGTGAAAATTTCCTTGTTCTGTTAAACATAATTTGGGTAGGGATGCTCAAAATAACCGTTTAACCGTTAACCGAAAGGGTGCGTTTGTAACCGATTAATGGTATCGGTTAAACGATTAAAAAATATTATTTTATATATTTTTATAATGTGGCTGCATAAGGGACCGATCACCGAAATCGCTTTTTGCGAGGTGCATATTTTGAATGGTTTTAAGCGCTGTGTATGCGTCCTGCACGCCTCACATTATGCCATTGCGCGCTGTGTGCTCCCAGTTGAAATAAAAGTCAACTGAGCCGAAAAAGCGTTTTACATCAGTCGTCTGTTTCATTCTTCAATTATGTTATGCTGCTCTCTTATATGTGCTAAATATAGCTACAAGTCACAGCACCAGTATTTATTTAGTAGAGGTCATTTTGCGCGGCTCCGGGCAAATTTTGATTTGGAGGGAAAATGACCAAAATGTAACGTGATGATTGAAAATGACTGGCGGGAAAATAAATAACATATTTCAAATCTCTGTACATAACAGAAAAATAAACAATGATAATGCACCAACAATAGTTGATTAAGTTTCTTTAGGTTCTTCAGGCACTGATCCTTCTGAGTTATGTTCTGAAAACAAAAAAAGATGAGAATCAATCTAATCTTGGAAAACATCATTTAAATTAGATAAAGCAAAGTAAAAATATTGTTATAAAATAGGGGTGTGACGAGACGCCTACTCCACGAGACGAGACACGAGATTGGGTTCACGAGAACGAGACGAGATTTTTATACTGTTTTTTGGAATCTTCAATGATGAAATATATGAATGGAAAATAGTCTTTTATTCAACTGAAAAAAAAAAGAAAAATCACAAAATGCAAAACTTAAAAATGCTTTTTTAAAACAACTTGTAATGAATGTTATTTTACTTCTATTTTAATGAATTATATGCCGTAAAGGACATGCAAACACTGTAAAATATTTTGCTTATATGTGAATGGAAAATATTTTTTTTACATATAATTTTAAATATTAGCAGACTATTTGCTAATATATGAATGGAAAATAGATTTTTAATCAACTGAAGAAAAATAAAAATCACAAAATGCAAAACAATTTAGGTGCTTTTTTTTAATTGGAATGAATGGTATTTTATTTATTTTAATCTTGTATTTAATCTTATCTTCTACATCTATTTTACATCTACATCTTTCATGAATTATATGCCATAAAGGACATGCAAACACTGCAAAATATTTAGCTATAAACTCTACATACTCACCTCACAGGCGAAATCAAACTCTTTTCCAAATTGAGCTTAAAATAATTTATGTAATTTTTGGTACTTGATTTTTCATTTTTTCATTAAAATTTCATTTTTAATTTGAATTACTTGTGTTTACGACGATTATGACTTTCAGCATATCTAAAGTGCTATTCCATCGCACGGTTAATGTGCGTGTGGCTGCAGTCCTATGTTGGACACGGCAGCCGGCCGCTGAACTCCGGTGAAAAAAACAGCGGTTACGTCACACTCACAGACCCAACCAAGTGACGCGCAACTCCGAGGCCAGCCTGGGCTGGGTTGCCAGGTGTGTGCAAAGCACCTGATTTGCAGTTCAAATCCAATCCTTCCTCCAATCTTCAGTGTTAATTTTACCCTCATGCTCCATCATAACTCACGAGACAATTTTTCACCTCGACGAGAAATCTCGTCGCGATTTAATCTCGCGAGATCTCGTCATACGAGATCTTGCCACATCATTATTTTAAAATTAAACAAGTTTTACTTTACTTGAGAAGTACTACTGTCAATTAAAAATTACATTTAGAGCATTGAAAACATTAAAGTGTTAAGTGTGGCCACAGTGAGCTGTAAGTTATGAGTATTAAGCTTAATAATCCACATGTATGCAGCCCAAAGTCCTGGGAAAAACTAGAACCTCATTGACAAGACCTGTCAAACTAACACATTGCGATTCTTTCATCACGAATTTTTACAACAGTCCTCATAACAGGTGTGAATATACACACAGCCTGTCCTCATAAACCAGAGTCCCTATAACAATGGTGTAAATATACACACAATCTGGCATCAGGAAGATGTTCTTATGATGGTCCTCATAAATTAGGTCTTCATAATGCAGGTGTAAAAATACACACACAAACTGTCCTCATGACACAAGTGTGCTCATAATGCAGGTGTGAAAATACACACAACCTGTTCTCATTAAACAGGTGTAAAACACACACAATCTAGCATCAGGAACATGTTCTCATGATGATCCTCAAAACTAGGTCCTCATAATGCAGGTGTAAAAATACACACACACACACTGTCCTCATGACACAAGTGTCCTCATAATGCAGGTGTAAAAATACACACAACCTGTCCTCATTAAACAGGTGTAAAACACACACAATCTAGCATCAGGAACATGTTCTCATGATGATCCTCAAAACTAGGTCCTCATAATGCAGGTGTAAAAATACACACACACACTGTCCTCATGACACAAGTGTCCTCATAATGCAGGTGTAAGAATACACACAACCTGTCCTTATTAAACAGGTGTAAAACACACACAATCTAGCATCAGGAACATGTTCTCATGATGATCCTCAAAACTAGGTCCTCATAGTGCAGGTGTAAAAATACACACAACCTGTCCTTATTAAACAGGTGTAAAGCACACATAATCTAGCATTAGAAAGATGTTCTTATGATGATCCTCAAAAACCAAGGTCCTAATAACACAGGTGTAAATATACATACAATCTATTATACTGGAATGAACGCACATGTAAAGCAAAAAGGTCACTAACCTTATCTTGTATACCACATGACCTTTAATAATTTTAATCTAAAATCGAATAGTAAGAATGAACTCTGCATTGGTTTTCATACCGTGTTTCGCCATGGGCACTCAGCATCTCCGTAATCATAGGTGATCTCTTCACCAGGGCTGATTCTCCTTGCAAATAAGCATAACTGAGAATATATAACCAATAATTATAGCAAAGTATGCACTCTTAGCTATGGAGTAAATAATCAATGACATGGCCACTGCCACATTCTGAATCATCTGACTTCAACAAATGTTTACATCAAACAATTGTACATACCAGAGGAGTTTTCCATTGTAGCGAAACTCGAACATGAAAACCTTAAGTGCATCATGGTAAATTCTTTGCCTCTGCTCAAATTGTTCTTTGCTTATAAGTTCTCCTCTGTATTCCAGCAGGAAATCCCCTTTTTCAAACTCAGTACAGCTGAACACACCTCTGCCTACAGAACAAAAGAGTTAAAAATCACCACTGAGAACAACATATAATGATCCTGGGATAAATTTATTAACAAAAGTAACTTTAAAGGGAAAATTCACCCTCCAAAATAATAATAAAAAAAAACAGCTGTCATTTACTCACCATCAGATGTTAGTTACACAGTGACTTCAAAAGAAATGTATAGAGGAACAGAGATGGCAAAAGTACACCCATCCTTTACTTAGGTAGAAGTACAGATACTCATGTTTAAAACGACTCTGGTAAAAGTAGAAGTACTGACTACACTTTTGTACTTCAGTAAAAGTAAAGAAGTACCGCCTAAAAAATGTACAAAAGTAAAAAGTATCTGCTTCAACCACAGTCCAAAGACAGGCAGTATAAGCGAATAATAATTCAACTACATTTGCAGTAGATTATAAGTGTGTGTGTGTGTGTGTGAATGTGAAGGGTATCTGCTGCATAAAACAAATGCTGAAATAACTGACGGTTCATTCTGCTGTGGCAACCCCTGATAAATCAGGGACGAAGCTAAAGGATAGGGAGTGAGATAGGGAACTAGGTAACTAGACCTGATACATTAATGTAAAACAACTTACATTTCCCATTTTTTTGTAAAATGTTTGTTGCCAATTTTATGATGGTAGCCAAGCAGCATCAAACCCTGTAATATAGCCTAACAACATTGCTCAAAAAGTCAGCCCATGTATCATCATCCTGACGCAAACTCACAGTGTTCAGCATGTAGTTTTGTCGCTGTTAAATCAAAAACAACAGCTGCCATTCATGTTGATACACTCTGTCTATCTTTATAAATAATGTCTTACATTTTACACTAAATTCTGTCTAAAATATATTTTTCACTTGCTAAAATAAATACTTATCAGATATGAGTGCAAACTATTTTTTTTTCCATTCGGCTGAAGCTGCTTATTCTCTTCAAAGAGTAGCTCTCATACATAACCCGCTATTTCAGTGTGTGTTTTTCAGGTATTGTGGTTATTTTATTTAATGAATAAACATTAATTCTGTTACAGTTTTTCTCAGTCACTTTGGTCCATTTCTCAGATCAGAATTGAAATGCTCAAAACTCTGTTCAATCTTCAGATCATCATTGTGTCACTTGTGCACATCAGAAAAGCAGTTTCTCTTTATGAACAAGTTGCAAATGCTTTTGTTCATCCATACAAATGATTATGTGCAATTCTCTAATGTTTCCTACGCTATCAGTTGCTCATGTCATGTTGATCAACATGTATTATTTTGGTCTCTGTTGAATAGTCTCACCCCCACAACATTTAATCGTTCAAATGCCTGAACAAGTTGTCTTAATATTTAGTCATAATGCATTTTTTACATTTCTCCAAGATGACTATTTTTAATAAAGGTCTAAAAGGAGGTTGTCCTGTTCACATTTTTACTTTAGTTTTTTTTTTCCTTTGTGCTATGTGGTGCTCTCTTTTCCCTTCTGTATCAGAATGACATGATCTGGCAACAAATTACAGTACAAACAGCAAAAATATTGCCATAGTTTACACCAGAACAGCCCTCCAGAGTGCACCGTTATTGACAACATGACTACTAAGTAATTTGAGTCCTATTCATATACAATGAAACAAGGACATGTCATTCTGACGCCACTGACATGTTCATTGACAGAGAAATTTAGTTTTGAGGGATGAACTGAAGGATTTTGAGCAGGAGACTGGCTTTTGCAGGTAATTTATGCTGTTTTGCTAATTATACGTGTTGTTTTGAGAAATGCACTTAGGCCTACTGTTTTACAAATTTCAGTTCTGATCTGAGAAATGTGCCAAAGTGACTGAGAAAAACTGTAATACATTTATTCTATGCTAAAAGCATCATATACAGGCATGACTACAACCTCCAAAACATGTGCATGATCGTTTTACAAATGATAAATTCAGGATCTTTTGCATTATATTTTTTATTCAAAAATTGCCCAGTATAGTTACCTTTGTTGTTGTAAAATATTTGTTCAAAATTTATAAAAACAGAAAAAACAGCACAAATTCTAAATGCAGTATGATCGGAAGTGGACAAAAGGCTTAAGCATGTAAACAGCATGTTTTTGACTGGAATGTGTCTCGTTTACCTGTGTCAGAACGAGCAAAAGGTGTCTTATTACCGTGTAAACAGGGCTGCATCAGTCATGTTAAATTCCCCAGCTCCCTCTGTCACATCTACGTAGTAATCCTAGCCTTTCTCATAATAATCTACATAAACTAGGCCATGTACGGTGCGCGATAGCCATGAAATAGCCGCGCACTGCAGCACGCTGGCGCGCAATGAGGAAAAATAGATTGATTGCATCAAAAATGCCTTCATATTGCGCAATGACAAGAAATAATAAAGATCGCGCCACCTGACACATGAAAACGAAAGTAACGACCGTGGTTTAAAAAATGTAAGAAGTAGAAAGTACAGATATTTGTGTAAAAATGTAAGAAGTAAAAAGTTATAAAAGTCATAAAAATAAGTAGTGGAGTAAAGTACTGATACCAGAAAAAAACTACTTAAGTACAGTAACAAAGTATTTGTAATTCGTTACTTCCCATCTCTGTAGAGGAAATTAAGAAACATACACAAAATCAAACCAGGTAACTCACCTTTAATATCATTAATAAATGTGCACTCAAGCCCATTTCTGTCCTTCCCCAGAAGTGAAAACTGGATGGCCTCCTCCAGTGGCTTGGCCTTTCTCCTTCGCAGTTTCCTTTCAGCCATTATTTGATGTGACTGCTTTAAAAATAAAAATTAGGATTATTACAATAACTTTTGGACTGCATTTGGTAAGCATATTTTTAATAGTAAGCATATTTTTTCTAGTATTAATGTAAGACAATTATTTAACTGGGACAGTATATGTTGTAAAAGTTAAATATGACACATATAGCTGCTGAAACAACTGCCTTTTCATCTTTTTAAAGCTTCTACGACACAATCTGTATTATAAAAAACACTGCAGACATAATATTCACTTTCTTATTATATGCATTATATATTTAGATGTATTTAGATCGCATGTCTTTGTTTGATAAATGATAAACTATCTAAATCTAGTACTATTTATTAGCACTGACATATCAATATACTGTAATGGATGAAGAACCTCCTCTTCACAGACTGTAGTCATGACAACCCATTATTATGATCCTTAGACTGTTAAATTATATTGCAAATGATAAAAAAGTTTAAAAACAATAAGAATCCACGACGCTTGTCCGACGTTTCTGTTGTCATACTATAAATATAAGCGCGCTAACGCTGTTAGCATCATGAGCTAGCTGCTTTCCAACAGTAAAACGACTCATAAAGCGCCTACAAGGCACAAACAAGCTAAACTATTTAGAAGCAGAATAACTTACCTTTCTTATAAAAGCTGCCTCGATCAGGTCGAGTGAGAGACGTCTTCTTTTCAAGTGCAGATTCAGCAATTAACCTCACTCTCATTACTGCAGTCACACCACCTGTACTGAGAGACGGTCACGCTGTCTGTGCTTCAAATTGCAGTGCGCGTCTACTCTGTGTTGCGCGGTAGACGCGTGTGTTTAATACGCTGCAGTTTTATAATGTTTCACTTTTATTCCCGTATCAATTTTAAATGAGAGATAATCATAAATGGTCACTTTTATTCATGTTTGGATATATAACAATCATGACTTTGCATGTAGGTTTTCGCAGTCTCTCATTACACATCTGATTAGGCCATGTGCAAACAGGTCATAAAAACATTACTAAATAAAAGTAATAATAGTAATAATTATTATTTAAATAACATGCATTTTATAACATATATTTTATAAGCCTAGGCGTTAACTATTAGGTTATATTTACAGTAAAAACATTTTTTTCTCTATTAAACTGACAGTTAAGTTACTTTAACACATAATTACATAGTATTTATGGAATATATTTAATTAAAGGATCACTGTGTATTCATATATTTACATAAAGTTGATAAAAGTATCGAAAATAATGTTTAAATAAGTAATAAACTCAATTAGACTCAAATATACTCACTTGCAGTTGCTCAGTAGCGCCGAACTTAAGCCCCGCCCATCGCCGCCATTTTGTTTTCGCGATTTCCCGCCCAAAAAAGCCGAACTAGCCAATCAGAGGCCGCCATTTTTACACAAGTGTAAAAAATGCAAATTTTTGATGACGCAGGTGTAGTATCAGGTCCGGGCTACAGGGGCGCGGTCATGAGCTCAGAGGATACACTGTGTAATGTATAATTTCAGGTTTTTGTGGTATATAAAGACTTGGCGCCAAACTTTGAGAAAGTGCTTCTGGGACTTAGATAAATGCATCCACAGTGCGGGAATTATAAGGACATGTCCCTTGTCCTTATAAACCCAAATGTCCCTGTGTTGCTGGTGCGTATTCAGGTCAAAAGTCCTTTTAAACCACAAAAACCAACACACACACACACACACACACACACACCTATAATGTATACAAGGTAAGCACACATACACATATACATTTGGTCCTCACAATGTATGAAATACAAGGTAAACACACACACACACATACATGCACACTTTGTTCCTACAATGTAAAGAATACAAGGTACACATACACACTTGGTTCCCACTATATGAGAAATATAAGGAGCACATGCATGCACACACACACACACACACACACACACACACACACACACACACACACACACACACACACACACACACACACACACACACACACAAAAACACATGTTTGGTCCCCACAATGTAAGGAATACAAGGTACACACACACACACACACACACTCTCTCACACACACACTCTCTCACACACACACTCTCTCACTCACACACACACACACACACACACACACACACACCTACTTGGTTCTCACAATGTAAGGAAAACAAGGTACACGTGCACACATACACACAAACTTGGTTCCCACAATGTAAGTAATACAAGGTACACACACACACACACACACACACACACACACACACACACACACTTGGTTCCCGCAATGTAAGGAATACAAGGTACAAACGCACGCGCACAATCACACACACACACACACAAACAAACACATGTTTGGTCCCCACAATGTAAGGAATACAAGGTACACACACACACACACACACACTCACACACACACACACACACACACCTACTTGGTTCTCACAATGTAAGGAAAATAAGGTACACGTGCACACATACACACAAACTTGGTTCCCACAATATAAGTAATACAAGGTACACACACACACACACTTGGTTCCCACAATGTAAGGAATACAAGGTGCAAACGCACACACAAACACATGTTTGGTCCCCACAATGTAAGGAATACAAGTTACACACACTCACTCACACACACACACACACACACACACACACACACACACACACACACACACACACATGCGCACACACACGTGAATCCCAAAATATAAGGGAGATAAGGTACACACACACATGCACACACACACACACAGACACTTGGTTACCACAATGTAAGGAATACAAGGTACACACACACACACACACACACACACACACACAGCTGTACACCACACACAGGGCCACATACAAAGCAATCTGCAACTAAGGTCCATTTTGCTGTTGCTACACTTCAAGTCCCCATAAATATCTCGCACTGTAAAAGCAATTTACCTTGTGTGAAGTATATTTGTTTTGTCTGATCAATACGACCTGATCAATCTTTTTTTTCCCCCTGAAATGAAAACGATTTCTGCAAAAACAACTTGGCCAAAGTCACAAGACGCTATCGAACCTGAATCCATTGCAGCCTGCAGCCCCAATAAAGAAAACCCAAAAGAGTTTATTAATGCTTCAGTTTGTTCTTGTTGATACGCTCGGAATCAAATAGCCGCTTCACTAATGTCGTTCTCATCTTCGAATACTATTTCTTAGATGAATTAAACTTGGTTTGTGTGTTGCAAACAACCACGGGCTAAAGAAACAGCACAAATATGAAGAAAAACAAACCAGAAACAAGGAGTTCAGGTAGAAGCCGATGTGTTTTTGTGCCTTCCCGGCGTACTTGGACTTGATATACAGTATTGTACACAGTACTGTACTGTACATAGGTTTGAGCCCCGAGGCTTAGTTTCTGTTGCTCCAGTATTGTGTTTACACATGCAATCCTTGTGGAGACCAACTTTGTGTTTAGACATCAAAGATTTAAGCATAACTTTATGTTCGGGCTTGTGATTTCCCAGTGAACAGCAAACTTGGTGTAGAGAAGAAACTTCATTATTTATGGTTTGTAATCAGGGATGCACAGAACCAACTGGGTAGAGAAGTTCAGACTGTATTTGCATCCTGGCATTGACTCTGTTTGAAAACTGCTACGTTTTTAGATCGACTATCTGTAATACTGACATCCCTTATTAGAGATCTTAGCGAAACTAGCTAGTATCTAAAATAAAAATAATGAATAATTAATAATGTAGAACAAAGCAATGCATACACTCTAAGAAATGCAGGATTATTTAAACCCAAATTGGGTAAAATTATGGATCAACCCAAACATTTTTGTTAAGTTTGGTCCTATTAATTTAATAAAAATAAAAACATTTTTTAGAGTATGTATAGTATTTGGTTTTATTCATGCAGGTTTTGAAACATTTTAATAGCTTGCGGTTGGATTTAGACAGTGGTGTAAAGTACTTGAGTAAATGGACTTCGTTACTTTACTTAAGTATTTTTTTGGCTACTTTGTACTTGTACTGAGTATCAAAAATATAAGCAACTTTTACTCTCTACTTGACTACATTTTTGATTGAATATATGTACTTTTTACTCTACTACATTTGAACGGATGCTTACCGTTACTCATTACATTGTGATTGTGCGCGACAAGTCGGCATCTTTATCTACCACGGCTAATTTTTTGGGCGAACGAGGCGATATCGCCATCTGCAGGGTGCTGAAGGTACTGTATGCTATTTATCAGCTAAATCCTATGAACGTCGCGCACGAAAGTGGGGAGCGGGGGGTGGGAGGTGTTGGTGCAGTGGATGGCGGAGGGGTATCGCGGAAAAAAACTGAAAGTGAACAGTGGACGGGGGATCGGTAAAATGAGGTGCCGTATCCGGATCCGGCGTGTGCACAAATTAAGCCCTGGGTAAGAGTCTATTTAATGTTAATTTAATGTGAATTTAGTAAAATTATGTCTGACTTTACAATGGTATTGTAAGCATAATGTTACCAAAAGTTAACACAGTTACTGATATGGCAAAAACCACTGCGACATGACATGACTATATTTTAGCTTATTTTTTTATTTTTTTGTGTGCAACATGAATAAATGTATCACTGTAATTATACATTTTGGACCAGGTGCATTTAGCTGTGAGTTTGTGATGTATTTTTCATTGAATTTATATGTAGTTTACTAAGTTGAAAAATAACTCTGCTCCTCTTTGTTTAATTTTAATACAGAGAAATCATCCTGATCAATTGAAAAACTGCTCAAAATAAAAATATTGCCCCCCTCTGAGACTGAGAGGTGAATCTGAATTTTTTTACTACGTTTTACTACTTTTTATTTTATTTATTTATTTATTTATTTTTAATAGTTTGTGCCTTTTTTGAACATTTGAGTTTGACTGAGACTTTTTTGTTCTATTTTTTTTAATCTATTTTGTTCTGCCATTTTGAAACATTGAGGTGTTACATTTAACTTGTATATTAGGAAAATGAAACCTTTCTTGGTGTTCTTTGAGCCTACATTCAGTATGAGTAAAATACTCAAGTTCTTTTAAAATACTTTATACTTTAATACTTTTACTCAAGTCTTATTGGAATTAGTGACTTGTAACTTGTAATGGAGTCATTTTTACAGTAAGGTATCTGTACTTTTACTCAAGTATGGTTTTCAGGTACTCTTTACACCTCTGGATTTAGAGTTAGATTTAGAGGGTTTGGATAGTTGTTAGCATGTTTTAGCATGTAGCTTATATATTTTAGCACATTTGAAACATGTTTAGAATTGTTCTGCCCAACTTTACCAATGTGCTATCATTTTTAACACATTATTTGTGTGCTCCTAGCATGTTTTAGCATGTAGCTTCTAAATTTTAGCCAACACAATCTCACGGCAATTTGCAACTTTTAAATATAGTGGCTAATTCCTATGAATTTGTAAATCTCATTCGTACAGTTTAGTAAGATTAGCTTATCCTGCAATGACGGTTGTGTTTAAGGGTGGGGTTGGGTGCCACGCCTCCTTTTAAAAATCTTACATTTTATATGATTGAACTGGTAGGAATTCGTACGAATTCACTACTAAACTGTCAAAACACAAAATACTTACGTTTCCTAGTGAGATCAGGCTGATTTTAGCACTTGTGTAACATGTTTAGAACTGTTCTTCCCAACTTACCAATGTGCTAGCATTTTACCACGTTATTTGTGTGTTGCTAGCATGTTTTAGCATGTAGTTTATGTTTTAGCACATTTTAATATATAATTATTTGTGTGTTGCTAGCATGTTTTAGCTTGCAGCTTATATGCTTTAGCACATTTGTAACATGTTTCGAACTCTTCCACCCAACTTGACCAATGTGCTAGCATTTTAACACATTACTTGTTTGTTGCTAGCATGTTTTAACATGTAGTTTATATGTTTAAGCACATTTGTAGCATGTTTAGAAAAGTTTTACTACACTTTACCAATGTGCTAGCATTTTTAACACGCTATTTGTGTGTTGCTAGCATGTTTTACCATGTAGCTTATATATTTCAGCACATGTGTAGCATGTTTAGAACTGTTCTACCATACTTTACTAATGTGCTAGCATTTCTAACATATTATCTTTATCTCTAGCATGTTTTAGCATGTAGCTTATATGCTTTAGCACGTGTAGCATGTTTACAACAGTTATATCATACTTTATCAATGTGCTAGCATTTCTAACACATTGTGTGTCACTAGCATGTTTTAACATGTAGCTTCTATGATTTAGAACATCTGTAGCATGTCTAAAAACAGTTCTACCCTGCTGAAAAATCCAGCTTTAACCAGCCTAAGATGGTTGGATGGTTTTAGCTGGTCGACCAGCCTGGTTTTAGAGGGGTTTTGGCCATTTCCAGGCTGGTTTCCAGCCATTTCCAGCCTGGTCTTAGCTGGTCAGGCTGGAAAATGAAATAACCAGCTAAAACCAGCTAGACCAGCCTGGTTTAAGCTGGACATAGCTGGTTTTGGCTGGTCAACTCCCAGCCAGCTAAGACCAGGCTGAAAATGACTGGAAACCAGCCTGGAAATGGTCAAAATCCCTCTAAAACCAGGCTGGTCGACCAGCTAAAACCAGCCAACCAGCTTAGGCTGGTTTAAGCTGGATTTTTTCAGCAGTGTACCCTACTTTATCAATGTGCTAGCATCTGTAACACATTATGCATGTGTTTCTAGCATGTTTTATCATATTTGCAACATGCTGTTTGGTGTTGCCATAGCATCTAGCATAAACTAGCATGTTCTAGGCTACCATTTTTTAATGATTTCTGAAGCTAACATAAAACTTTAAACTGCAACAACAGGAAACAATGCACAATTTGTCTTGTGTTCCACACACTTGACTGAATGTACAACATAAAAATATATGTTGTTTCTGTAGAGTGTCTTGATATAACGTTTTATTAGTCTCAAAACCATATTGTTTCATTTTTGTATGAGTGCACAATAAGCTGTTTTGTTGTTTCAGAACACTTTAGTAATAAGTGGCTATAAAGAAAGTCTACTGTATGTGAGGAAATAACCTGAAAAGCAAAACAAAAAGCAAATTGTGTTTTGTGTGTGTGAGCGCATGCAATAAAACACATAAAAATAACATTTTCTAACTTAGAACCTGAGGGGAGAACCTACGTTTGAGAGAAAAACAACAATAGATCAATAGAGACTCATGCTAAGGGGTAAATGCTGCCGTTCCCTTGGGAAACAGGCCTAGTATACTGGGCAGGGGTGGACTAAGCGTTCACTACTTCCTCTACACAGCAGGGGCGGGAAAACATAGCTTTCAGAGCATTGCTTGCAGTCTGCGTCAAATCGTCAGCAGGGAATTTTTAATTGTCGAGATAAACATGAGACTGGTTTTAGTCTAACTTTTAGTGTCGCATCTCGTTTCTGCACAGAAATAAAGCACACAAGAGGGATTTTTTCACCTCGGGCTTGATTTACCCTCAAAGTCTAAGACAGAGAGGGGAATAATAAGGTTGTAGCTATGCATAAATACATGAACCCACAGTATGTATGAGGGTTTTCTCTTTTGTTAGATCACTGTAGGTCAGAATCTGTATTCATAAATACAGAGAACTTGAGCCGAGGACTCATCTTCTTTCATTAAGAGCGTGGTGACCCTCTCTCGGGGGAATTTCTGCTAACAGCAAATCCAGCTTTAGTGGTGACGAGTCCAGGGTTGATTGACAGAGCAGAGAGAACAATTACCTGTCGAGGAATGACAATTATGGGGGCAGGATGGAAGCGGTGTTGCTGGTTTATTTGTCTATTTTCTTGCCAAATCTCAGTCCCCTTCAGCTTCAGCTTTAATCCTTGTCAAAGAAGTAGTCCTGATAGTTCTTGCTTTTGTTGGTCTTTGGGGTAAGGTGGAGTTTATTTGCCCTGTGATTACAGGGCATTCAAGGCAATCTGTGACAGCACCTGTGATGGGGTTTTCTGCCTAGTGGGGATGGGGATTGTAAAGATTTTAATGGATCTGGTTTCCATTTCTTTTTAATGATTCTGGTACTACACTTGTTCCTTTCCTCAATTAATTCACTAAAAAAATGTAGTAATGAATTATAAATGAGGCGACGCGGTGGCACAGTAGGTAGTGCTGTCGCCTCACAGCAAGAAGGTCGCTGGTTCGAGCCTCGGCTGGGTCAGTTGGCGTTTCTGTGTGGAGTTTGCATGTTCTCCCCGTGATCGCGTGGGTTTCCTCCAGGTGCTCCGGTTTCCCCCACAGTCCAAAGACATGCGATACAGGTGAATTGGGTAGGCTAAATTGTCCGTCGTGTATGAGTGAGAATGAGCGTGTATGGATGTTTCCCAGAGATGGGTTGCAGCTGGAAGGGCATCCACTGCATAAAACATGTGCTGGATAAGTTGGCGGTTCATTCCACTGTGGCAACATTGGATTAATAAAGGGACTCAGTCAAAAAAAGAAAATGAATGAACAAATGATTCATAAATGAATCGGACCCCTCCAAAAATAAAAATAAATAAATAAATAAATAAAAAAAAAATTATTAATTAATAATAAAAAATAAAAAATGTAAATAATTTATAAAGGTAAGTTGTTCAGGGATCAAAGGCGAATTATTGGTTTGTAAACATTCAGGATGCGTGTGCAGCGAGGTTGCAGAAAAAAACCGAGAGCGCTAGCATTTACAGCGAGGGAATGACATCCGATGCGGTACAGGGTTTGTTGTTGTTTATATCGATAACATATTATATATATTTTATTTACATAATGCCTTCAAGGTATTATAACAGCTTGTCACCCAGTGATAAGCACAGTTATTTGGCAAAATTAACGTTAAAGTGAGCGGCGTTCATCTGACAGCTCCATTTGCGATAGCACCCTCCCAATGGATATTGAATAAGACGAAATGGCCAAGCATCCAGTCCGAAATATGCAACTATCTCATTGAAACTCCAAGTGATTTTACATGAGAGAAGATAAAGGCCTACAAGTCTTTGGATGCCTACAATTTTGTTCTGTGTGGTCATGTGCAAGAAATAATGCTCCATGATTACCAGATTCAAAACTATGTAGTGCTAAAAACCGAGGTTCTGCTTAACCAAAGATAAGGAAAGAAGACGGAGCTATACAAGGCCTGGGTAATCATCAACAAGCAAAACAACTGCATTCTGACAGCGAACTGCACCTGTACGGCAGGGTATGTGAACTTAGATTATTACATTTCATTCTAAGCATTCAGTGTCCGCAGTTTAATTAACCATATTTAACTGTTTTTGCTGAAATCATACCTTTTCATATGACTGAACTTGTACGAATTCGTATGAATTAGCCAGTAAACTGACAAATCATAAAATACTTACGTTAATAATACTATTACGTTGAATAGAATAGGTTAACAGCTGGTTTCCTGACCTTTTTCTCAGATCAGAAAGTCTATTGTTGTTTTGCAAAGCAATTCTTATGGTCTTGTCTCATGAAATTCCTTAGTTCTCAGGGTCTGATATTCTGGAGAGATTTAGCCATCTTACACCGGTTTAAAAATGTAAGGAATAAAAAGTACAGATATTTGTGTAAAAATGTAAGGAGTAAAAGTAAACAGTTGTCAGAAAAATATGTAGTGGAGTAAAGTACTGATACCAGAAAAATCTACTTAAGTACAGCAGCGAAGTATTTGTACTTCGTTACTTCCCATCTCTGACATTTGGGAATAGGTAACAGAGCCATGCTTTATGAAAAGCATTAGCTTTTAACAAAGAGAAGTGGCAGTAAGTAAGAAATACCCTCAGTTCACAACTCTGTTAACTAGATAGGCTATGTTTGGGGGGGGGGGGGGGGGGGGGGGTTGTTATTTTGAATGTTATTATGCCAGGCCATCCCAGTGTGTCCAATTGTTGCGTGTGGCCTCTCCGAACAGCTGGCCCCAAATGTGGCCGCACTCCAAGAGCATAAGATGGCACCAGCAGATGGCCAATTAGACCTCATAATGCCTAATTGTAAATGATGAGACAGGTGTCAAATTAGGTATACCTGCAAATAATTGGGCGTGCTCTGTAAGCATCTTTTAAAAGAGTCTCTTACCGGGAATGGCTCCAGGTACTCTTTTTCCCTGTCTCTCAGTGAGACCTTAATGCTAATTTTTGCTTGAGCAGGTCTGAGTAGACTAGACGGATGGTGTCCGCTCAAGGGTTGTAATAACATTCAATGACTCACCCAAGGTCTGCGAGGCGCCATGAAGGACACGAGGCATCTCGTCTTCATCACACTCACCTCATGTCTGTCAGGCTCAGACGCCGGGGTCACTTTCACTTAGTCAGGGACGTTTCGGTTGCTCGTCCTTCCATCTCTGCATGTCCCCGTGACACTCCGTCTCAGATACAATTAGCCTGTCCTGTACTTTAAGTCCTCTCTTATTAATTACAGCAGAACTCTTATCCTTCAGGGATACACAGCTGTCATGTGACTCCAGACAAAGGTACGAACATGGACAGGATGTACCGTCTGTCATTACATTACCTAACGTTGTTACATTACCTAACAGCCGTCTCCGATTTCTCTTTTCCTGAGATGGTCACTAAGGACGGTGGGCTGGCAAATGACCTGTTCTTGCAGTCTGTTACAACCTGTGACAATGAATATTAAGAATCCGCCAGGCATCAAGACAACAAGTGTGTACGACTATATTGTTTTACAATGGCAGTCCGCTAACCTCAGTAACCCCATTACTGGCTGTCGGTTGTAAAACAGGCAATTGGATGCATTACGGTTTCACCGCTGCTTCCCGCTTCCAATTAGGGCTTTTTGACCCATCGGTTGAGCAATCTGTCACAGTTGTGCTGCTTTTTGGATCAAGCATCCATGAAATGAGAGAGAGAGAAAGAGAGAGATGCCCACCCACCACAGTCAGCTAAAAGAAGCTGGAGAGCTTTACAAATGCGTATTACTCACATAAAGTGGCAAAGGGTGGGAACATAAAAGCTGAACTTTGCAGGAGACTTCTTGGTCTTTTTGGATGGGCGTTAAGCGTTGCCTGCCTACGCACTGTAAACACTGTCTGACTGCTGTGTTATTTTGTGTATGCATGCTTGAAAGCAGCAGAGATGGGGCTTGTCTCAGTGGTCCAGCTGGGGAAGGAGCAGGGCAACCGTTTAAGGTGCAGTCTACACAGAATAAGAGCCCGCGTGCACCTTACGGAGTGCTTGGGAACCTTCGAGCAAGGAAATGGATGAGCAAACAGCTTTCCTCTCAAGGCTCAGGGATTATTTTAACACCTCTCAGAGGAATGGCCCACGCTGGGCCTCGCTGGCCCTGCTGTTTACAGCATATGGAGGTAAAATGATGCCAGAGGGGCAGCAAATGGTCTGTGGCCATTGCAGTCTCTGTGCCATAACACACACACTTGCATTTGCCTCCCCAGACTATAATCAGGCCAGATAACCACGGTGGCAAAGGTTAGATGGAACAGAGAACAGGAAATGAATGCAGCAAGGGCATTTTTTGTCACTTCAACTATCCACTATCACACTTTTAAGGTATAGTTTATCGCAAAAAGTCAACATTTTTCACCCTTCACTTGTTTCAAACCTTTCAAAATATTGTGTTCAACAGACAAGTGAACCTCATAAAGGTTTGAAATTACTCGAGGGTGAGTAAATTGTGAGTAAAATGTAATTGTTCAGGTGAACTCCACTTTTAAGTTCTATAAAGCTAGCGCCTGTGCAAATATCATACATGCAATATGTTTACCTGGTGTCATTTGTATTCCGGACATACGCCGTCACACCTTCATAACATTGACAAATTAGATTTTGCCGTTATTAAAGTGTGATATTTTCGACTTTGCTCACTTTGGCTCTCTTATGCAAATAGATGAACATTTGCTTGTATGCCTCCTCCCAGGATGCCGAGGGGCAGACATTAGCATCCTTGTCAGTTTCTGGGCTTGCTATCACAAAACAGACATCAATAACTACGAATGGAGCTCTGTCTCGCGACCCCCTAAGCTATAACCGGGTTATGAAAACATACTACAGAACATTAAGCCGTAATTTTTTATTCTTGAATACAGCCGACTGCCTCATTTGAAGCCTAGTTGTTTTCTGAGCTTATCTCAGGGATTTCATTAGCATGCTGAAGCACCGCCGATCTGTGCTGGCCAGTTTTGTCATGCATACAGTATATGTGTGTGTTTGTGAGGGAAAGGTGATGAAGGAGGGTCCCGCAGCAGGAGAGATCTTGGTGTTAGCTTCGAGGCGAGCAGATGACGCCACTACAGGAGGCTTTTTTTATTGTTTGTTTTTTTGTATGTCACACAGATCTTTTCTATACACACTGACTGATTCATAGCCAAGTATACATATAAATGAGGCAGATAGAAGAGAGAGAGGTGTGCTGGAAGAATGCAAAGATGAAAAATGAGCTGCTTTAAAAATCAAGGTGAATAAATTAGATGGTGTTTGGAGGAGGGAACAGAACTCAATCTTAGATGGCAAAAGTAAAATAGAGCAAGAGAGTGGGAAAGATTCCAATTACAATATATATACACACACACACACACAGTTGAAGTCAGAATTATTAGCCCCTCTGAATTATTATCCCCCTGTTTATTTTATTCCTCAATTTCTGTTTAACACAGAGGTTTTATCAACACATTTCTAATCATAATAGTTTTAATAACTCATTTATAAAAACTGATTTATTTTATCTTTGCCATGATGACAGTAAATAATATTTGACTAGATATTTCTCAAGACACTTCTATAAAGCTTAAAGTGACATTTAAAGGCTTAACTAGGTTAATTAGGTTAACTAGGCAGGTTAGGGTAATTAGGCAAGTTATTGTATAACGATGGTTTGTTTTGTAGACTATAGAAAAAAATTTGCTTAAAGGGGCTAATCATTTTGACCTTAAAATGGTTAATAAAAACTTAAAAACTGCTTTTATTCTAGCCGAAATAAAACAAATAAGACTTTCTCCAGAAGAAATAATATTATCAGACATACTGTGAAAATTTCCTTGCTCTGTTAAATATATTTAACAAATTTGGGAAATATATAAAAAAAAATTCAAAGGGGGGCTAATAATTCTGACTTCAACTGTATGTATATGTAGTTTTTTTTTTCCATTCTTGTTATTAGAAGTACTTTTAATATTCAAGTCATTTAAGTGTCAACTCAAGAAACCAACCCAAGCTCATTCTGAAAATGAACCACTATATACATTTCTGAAGAGCGCCAAATACATCCCAGGACCTACGTTTTTTTTTTTTTTTTTTTTTTTTTTTTGCAGTTTTTGTTTTCGCGAATCCACCAGAGGCCGCGGTTTACACTTTTTCAGATCTCAAATTTCTCTCGCGAGCGCCTGCTGTTCTCGCGTAAATCCACCAGAGGCTGCTGTTGACTGACTGACTGACTGATCAACTGACCCACCTTTCTCCCTCCCTAAACCCAACCAATAGTGTTAAAAAGCACAGATTGACCCGCCCACCCACTTCCCTAAACCCAACCAACAGTTTTAAAAAGCAATCCAGTAAAAGAAAAGCCCTCGCCTGATTTTTACCATGTTTTCAGATTTTAGCACATTCTCACCCTGTTATTTACCAGTTTATTTTATTTTATTTTTTGCTATTTGTTTTTGTCTTACCCACTTTCTGGAGCCGTTCTTTGTCTAACTCAACCCCGTCATCATGGTCAACACCTCTCTGTGTCTCAAGTTCGTCGACGTTCATGGCAACTGGTAACAGCGGAAAAAAGCCGTCCATACGGAGGGCATTGGTCAGCTGGTAGAAGCGAAAAGAAATGGCATCATTCCGCCTCATAGTATTCGTTTTAAAGACGAAATGCAACCATACGTACTTCTGGCTACATAATTCGCAATCTCCAGAAATGTATATAGGGCTACATTTTCAGAATGAGCCTGTTGCAAGAATTCCGCTAATTTAATGAACGAATTGCTAAGATTAATAAACCACTTACTCATAAAAACTCCTGTTATTTACCAGTTTATTTTATTTTATTTTTTGCTATTTGTTTTTGTCTTACCCACTTTCTGGAGCCGTTCTTTGTCTAACTCAACCCCGTCATCATGGTCAACACCTCTCTGAGTCTCAAGTTCGTCGACGTTCATGGCAACTGGTAACAGCGGAAAAAAGCCGTCCATACTGAGGGCATCGGTCAGCTGGTAGAAGCGAAAAGAAATGGCATCATTCCGCCTCGTAGTATTCGTTTTAAAGACGAAATGCAGCCATACGTACTTCTGGCTACATAATTCGCAATCTCCAGAAATGTATATAGGGCTACATTTTCAGAATGAGCCTGTTGCAAGAATTCCGCTAATTTAATGAACGAATTGCAAAGATTTATAAACCACTTACTCATAAAAACACGGTTAAACTTTACAATTTTAGTTATTATATTATGGAATTAGATAAGACTCAAAAGTCTTTCACGCAAAAGACACGATGTACACATGCGTAGCCTAATTCACGTGCATAAAACCAAATTCACGTGCGTAAAATATTTATATACATTCACAAAAACAATTCACGTGCACAAAATAAAAATACATATTCATAAAATACGTTTCACAAATGCAAAACACCATTTGCAAATGTATAAGAGTGTACAAAAAGTTTTGAATGTTTAAATCTTGCGAGTTCATCCTGAATGAGAATGTGCAAATCCTCTTTCACGTACGACGCCCCCTGGATACGTGTGTGTGTATTTTTGAGACTGTCCTGCCAGAAGCAAGCAACTCGTAACCTTTCAGCCAATCAGATGAGAGCTGTATTCAATATCACCCCACTTTGCGCTCTTTTTGCGCAGTCAGTTCCTCTCCAGCACGGCGGACGGAGAAAGAGAAGCGCAGGATTCAAGCATATTACATTCCCTGACTTTCACTGACTAACTTACTTTCCATTGTATCTAATGAACGGAACCAGGCTTTTGTTGTGCTTTAGTAATATGTAGAATATAAAGATAGTATTAATACTTTTTGTGATCTTTTTCAACACAAATCGGAGCTTCTCGGATCATTTCAAACATGTTTGATGCTGTTCAGGATTTTAAATCGGGCTGATCACTGCTCTGATAACCTGTCCTACAACCTACAGCCGCATCACAGAAGAGAAGAGCTGAGGAGAACCTGAGAAATTACAGTTTTAATAAATTAAGTTTTAAGTTTGTTTTTGTTTATTTGCTTTTGTTTTTTTATTATTATCAATAATTAGCCTGTTTGTTTGTTATTTTATTTTATTACTTGTCATCTGGGTCATGAATAACTTACTGCACACACAGAATAACGTGTGGCTAATGAAAAAAATGATAATTTTATTATAAATCAGCTTATATATATATATATATATATACATGTGTGTGTGTGTGTGTGTGTGTGTGTGTGTTAAAACTGACGCGATTATTCCCAGCTCGGTCAATTTAATTTGTGATATTATGCTGCATCTCTCATGCAGAAAAGACTTTGCAGGATAGAAATGCTAAATCATTCCAGTAGGTGGCGCATTCAGATCAGTAATGAGGAGTGATGAGTAGGGCCAGACCATAGGGCCAGACGGAATCTGTGGACGTTTTTTGCTACAGTATTTCTGCGGAGAATTTTGGTAAAAATCTGCGGATTTCTGCGGAATTATTTTGGGAGTCTCATAACTAAAAACTTAATATGTGAAATAAAAAATAATACCTTTATAACTTTTATTTAATGTTTAAAATGCAAATCCAATTAGATTAACTGTGAATAGTTAACTGTAAGTAAATAAACAGAATTGATGATGGGCTAAAAACCTGCGGAAATCTGCGGAAAATCTGCATTCCTAATGCAACTAAAATTGCAAATAAGCAAATAAACCTTACTCTTTTTTTTTTAATGCAAAAAAAAACAATAGACTATTTTCACATTACTTTCCTTAAAAAGTAACACATTTAGCTCCTTTTCCTAAGTGACTTTAAATTGTATTGTATTACTTTCCCAACACTGCAAATAAGATTAACTAAATGATCGCCTAAACAAGATTAGGCTACTACACTACTGTAGTAAAGAGAGCATGGTCCCTTCAAGTCTATTCACTGTGTTTTTTTCTGTTCTCATTTCCATCGGCTGTTTAGTTATGTCAATCAGAGAGAATGCACTGAGTTATGTTGTGTACGGGAAGTTCAGTTTAATATAGAGGTTGCTCGCATGCTCATCGCACCGTTCTGTGCCGGAGCAAGAGAAACAGTGATGTGTAAGCTGTGTGTTTATGCCACTTGTACTGTGTGAGTAACCTGTGTATCTGCGTTGTTCAAGACGTGAAGTAAAAGTTAAACGGAAAAGACGATCATCTGTCGTGGCTCATTCCTCCCACACATCCACGTACTAGTCCAAAGTAAAACTGAAACTAACAGAACACACGACACTGCCAAAATAAAACATTGCATTTAATGTTGAAAACAGATAAACCAGATAACATATCATAGTGCTTTCACAATAACCTACTCATTTAATTTATTACTTAGGCTATAATGTCCTTGACCACCAGCAAATCAGAATATTCAGCTGGACAGCACTTTAGTTTTGTCTTCAGAGTCTCAATCAAATCCAGTCAAATAAAGTCTACAGCTGAGACTACAGTTTTAGCCCGATTTATGCTCGATTTTCACCTTCTGAGAAAAGCAGATAAGTTTACTACAGCCCATGATAAGCAAATAAACACTTAATTTATATTGTCATATTTTCATTGTCAATTTTTTTTTAGTTTCTGGCTTAATAAAAAACAAAAAACTCATAAAACATTTAAAATGCTTATATTTATATATTTATTACTGAATGATAGGGTATATATATAACTAAAGCACAACAACAGCCTGTTTACGTTCATTAGATACAATGGAAAGTAAGTTAGTCAGTGAAAGTCAGGGAATGTAATATGCTTGAATCCTGCGCTTCTCTTTCTCCGTCCGCCGTGCTGGAGAGGAACTGACTGCGCAAAAAGAGCGCAGAGTGGTTGATATTGAATACAGCTCTCATCTGATTGGCTGAAAGGTTACGAGTTGCTTGCTTCTGGCAGGACAGTCTCAAAAATACACACACACGTATCCAGGGGGCGTCGTACGTGAAAGAGGATTTGCACATTCTCATTCAGGATGAACTCGCAAGATTTAAACATTCAAAACTTTTTGTACACTCTTATACATTTGCAAATGGTGTTTTGCATTTGTGAAACGTATTTTATGAATGTGTATTTTTATTTTGTGCACGTGAATTGTTTTTGTGAATGTATATAAATATTTTACGCACGTGAATTTGGTTTTATGCACGTGAATTAGGCTACGCATGTGTACATCGTGTCTTTTGCGTGAAAGACTTTTGATATTAAACTAGCTCCATATTATATTTACTAACATGAACTAATAATGAACAACTCCTGTACAGAATTTATTAATGATAGTTCAACATTTACCAGTGCATTATTAAAATACAATTCATGCTTGTTAACATTAGTGAATGCACCGTGAGTTAACGAACTACTTTAACTTTAACAAACATGAATAAATACTTTAATACATGTGCTGTTCATTGTATGTTCATGTTAGTAAGTGCATTAACTAACATTAACACAATACAACCTTATTGTAAAGTGTTAGGGGCGACATGGTGGCTCAGTGGTTAGCACTGTCGCCTCACAGCAAGAAGGTCACTGATTCGAGTCTCAGCTACGCCAGCTGGCATATATGTGTGGAGTTTGCATGTTCTCCCGGTGTTGGCGTGGGTTTCCTCTGGCTGCTCCGCTTTCCCCCACAGTCCAAAGAAATCCACTATAGGTGAATTAAATAAGCTAAATTGGCCGTAGTGTATGAGTGTGAATGTGAAAATGTGTTTCCCAGTGCTGGGTTGCAGCTGGAAAGGCATCCGCTGCGTAAAGCATATGCTGGATAAGATGGCGGTTCTTTCCACTGTGATGACCCCTGATACATAAAGGGACTAAGCCAAAGGAAAATGAATGATTGAATGTAAAGTGTTACCAAAAACTCATTCATTCACAAGTTGTGCATTTCTACCTCATTTACACACATCCTCTTCAAGGCTCCAACAGCAGACTCCATCAAGAGCTTAAAGAGGCAGAGCCCTATCTGAAGTGTCAATGAGAGCCTCGTGGAATGTTTAGAGAAGGAAATTTAATTTGTTTCCCGTAAGTCAAGCTTCATTAGCTCTTTGTGACTCTCGGCCCCGCTGCATGCAAAAGCAGCCTCGCCGTAAATCAGCAAGCCGACCTGATAAAATGTCTCTCTCCAGGGGGAAACAGAGATGGTCACACATCTGTGCACTCTCACCTGCAACTTAGAAGGCCAGACTCTAATTGTCTGCTCAGTAATTGGTCAAGACAGGTCAGGTGATCCAGTTATGTGTGGACAAGTGAGCACACAACCTTGCATTAATGAGTGCACTGGTGTTCTGTATTACGGTGAGTAAGGACTAATCAACCCAGGCTCATTCTAAAAACGGACCGCTATATACATTTCTGGACAGCGCCAAATACGTTCCAGGAGTTACGTTTTTTTGCATTTTTTTGTTTTCACAAATTCACCAGAGGCCTTGCGAGTGCCATTTGCACCTGCTCTTCTCGTGTAAATCCACCAGAGGCCGCTGTGTATGTTTTTTTAAAATCTCAAATTTCTCTCGCAAGTGCCATTCGCACATGTTCTTCTCATGTAAATCCACCAGAGGCCGCTGTGTATGCTTTTCGAGATCTCAAATTTATCTCACGAGTGCTATTCGTGCCTGCTGTTCTCACGTAAATCCACCAGAGGCCACTGTGTATGCTTTTCGAGATCTCAAATTTATCTCACGAGTGCTATTCGTGCCTGCTGTTCTCACGTAAATCCACCAGAGGCCGCTGTGTATGTTTTTTGCAATCTCAAATTTATCTCGCGAGTGCCATTCGTGCCTGCTCCTCTTGCATAAATCCACCAGAGGCCACTGTTTACGCTTTTTGAGATCTCAAATTTGTCTCGCGAATGCCATTCTTGCCTGTTCTTCTCACGTAAATCCACCAGAGGGCGATGTAGATGCTTTTTGAGATCTCAAATTTATCTTGCGAGTGCTATTCGTGCCTGTTGTTCTCACGTAAATCCACCAGAGGCCGCTGGGTACGATTTTTGAGATCTCAAATTTATCTCGCGAGTGCCATTCACGGCCACTGTTCTCGCATAAATCCACCAGAGGCCGCTGTGTATGCTTTTTGAGGTCTCAAATTTATCTCGCGAGTGCAATTTGCACTTGCTGTTCTTGCATAAATCCACCAGAGGCTGCTGTGTACGCTTTTTGAGATCTCAAATTTATCTCTCGAGTGCTAATTGTGCCTGCTGTTCTTGCGTAAATCCACCAGAGGCCGCTGAGTAAGCTTTTTGAGATCTCAAATTTATCTCGCGAGTGCCATTCGCGCCTGCTGTCCTCGTGTAAATCCACCTTAGACGAATGTGTACGCTTTTTAAGACATCAAATTTATCTCGCGAGAGCCATTTGCGCCTGCTGTTCTCACGTAAATCCACCAGAGGCCGCTGTGTATGCTTTTTGAGATCTCTAATTTGTCTCGCGAATGCCATTCGCGCCTGCTGTTTTCGTGTAAATCCACCAGAGGCCGCTGTTTGTGCTTTTTGAGATCTCAAATTTGTCTTTCGAGTGCCATTCGCGCCTGTTCTTCTCACGTAAATCCACCAGAGGCTGATGCAGATGCTTTTTGAGATCTCAAATTTATCTCGAGAGTGCCATTTGCGCCTGTTGTTCTCGCGTAAATCCACCAGAGGCCGCTGTGTACGCTTTTTGAGGTCTCAAATTTATCTCACAAGTGCCATTCACACCTGCTCTTCTCATGTAAATCCACCAGAGGCCGCTGAGTAAGCTTTTTGAGATTTCAAATTTATCTCGCAAGTGCCATTCATGCCTGCTCTTCTCGCGTAAATCCACCAGAGGCCGCTGTCGACTGATTGACTCACTGATCGACTGACTTAGCGACCTCCTTACCTAAACCCAACCAATATTGTTTTAGAAAGCACCGATCGACCCGCCCACCCACTTCCTTAAACCCAACCAACATTTTTAAAAAGTAATCCAGAAAAAAGCCCTCACCTGATTTTTACCACTTTTTTAGATTTTACCACATTCTCAGCCTGTGGGACCGTTCTTCGCCAAACTCAAACCCCATCGTCATGTTCAACTCCTCTCTGCCTCTCAAGTTCGCCAGCGTACATGGTGAGCTACTGAGCAAACTGGTAACAGCGGGAAAGCCGTCCATACGCAGGTAAGCGGTCAGCTGGTAAGCTGTCATACCGTCCCGTAGCGTTCGTCTTAAAAATGAAATGCAGCCATACAAACTTCTGGCTACATGATTCGTAACATCCAGAAATGTATATACTGTAGGGCTACGTTTTCAGAATGAGCCTAAGTTGGTACTAATTATGCTTTATAAATGTGTTATTATAAAGCGTTACCTTTATCCAGCTTCATAGTCCGTTCCATCAATTTCTGTTTTCAGATGATCTGCATAAGGGAAGATCTGTAGGTGTAGTTTACCACAGATTGATGTGTTTTTAGCTCTGCGCGGGGCAGATCTCCTCCTGCGCTGTGTGTGCTGTGTGTTAAATGGTGTGTCACGGCTAGGCGCGATTCTCCTCATTCTCACTCTGCCTTTGCCATCATGGTGGCGTGACACGGGACCCTGCCTCTGGCTCCTGTGTTGATTTCTGCACTTCTCTACATGGTTGGAAAGCTTTCTCTAACCAGTCTCTCTTACTTCCGCTCGCTACAGCAATCCTAGAAGGTTGCAGACTTGCATCAGCTCTGTCTGGTTTTAGTTGCTGCCCTTTTGTGTGTGTCTTTGAGAAATAGACAAAAGAAAAGCGTTCTTTGCTCCACTGCCCGGCCTAAAGAGTGAAAAAAGGCTGTCATGTTGTTTTTTTGGTTGGATGCATAGTGTGTTTGGTTGCCTGCATAATCACAGACACGAGAGTTTAAAAAAAAGAAATCTTATCCAATTGCATTCTTCACAGCAGGCAATCGAGAGTGTAAGTGAACTTTGAGAATGAACTGGTATGATGCAATTTCAAATAATATCAGGGCAAAACTTGCAAAGGAAACTTTTCAGAAAAGTTCATCAAGACGTGTAAACACATTAGAACTGACTTAGGTCCAAGGCAAATATGTAATATGTGGGTGTAATTATGGGCTTGCATAATTTTTCCAAGTGTGATGCGATCCTGGATTAGCATCTATGTTGATCCTGTAACATGATTTTTGTTGGAAAATGTAATCCATACCTATTCCTCACCCCTAAACCCAACCATAACTGTAAATTATTCCCAAAATCAGAGGGGAATAATAGTTGGATAACAATCATGTAGAAGTGCATACGTCTAAACGGTAAACATATCCCTTAATTCTGATTGGCTGGTTGGAATGTGGTTGCAGAATCAACATAGATGTTAATCCAGGAACATGTCCTACTTGGTGAAATCAGGTCAGCGGTAATTATGGTTATCAGATGTGCAAATTTATTCTATTTACATGGTTAATTTTATCTTTCTAACATCAGAATGTAAAGAAATTAACACTGAAGTGCTCATGTATGGTAGAAATTGAAATTGTAATTATAATTGAAATTGAAACATTGACATTTTTAATACTTTAAATTTTCTCTGAAGGAATACTCCATTTAATTTAAATTTTCAATTAAATTTTTAATTAAATTAAATGTAATTTAATTTAGATTTATTTTAATTAAGTTTATTTTATTTTATTTTAATTATTTTATTTCATTTTACTTTATTTTTTATTTATTTTTACTTTACTTTTTAATTTATTTTATTTTATTTTTACTTTATTTTATTTTTATTATTTTATTTTTACTTTATTTTGTATTATTTTATACTTATTTTTTATTTTATTTTATTTTTACTTAATTTTATTTTACTTTATTTAATTTTTAATTATTTTATTATTACTTTATTTTTTATTTTATTTTATTTTACTTTATTTAATTTTTTATTATTTTATTATTACTTTATTTTTTATTATTTTATTTTATTTTTCTTTATTTATTTATTTATTATTTTATTATTACTTTACATTTTATTATTTTATTTTATTTTACTTTATTATTTTTTTTATTATTTTATTATTACTTTATTTTATTTTATTTTATTTTACTTTATTTAATTTAATTTAAAAATAGGCTAATTATACAATTCCTCTACAAATGTAGTAATTAGGCAGACCATTAGGCTGATATCGCTAGGAACTAATCTCTCATTCTGGTATAATAATAAGGAACTTTGTTGTCATACCAAGGTTACAGCAGCTGCAATAATATTACGCAGCGTCTGAAAATAGTCCCCATTTAGATAACTTCCTACATGACTCACACTTGTTTTATTGATGGAAGTTAGCTGATTTTCAGGAAAAATAGCAACTTTTAACTTCCCATCAGTTAATTGAAAATCACCAAAAACATTTTTTTCATTTTTGAGTGAGATGCTAATGGTCTAATCCGATTCAATGATTTATGCTAAGCTAAGCTAAAAGTGCTCCCACTTGGGATGAGCATATTTGAAAAAAAAAAAAAAACTTAATTTCAGTATAACAGTATGCATACAGTTATAGTATGTATTGTTATATAGTATAACATAAAATAAATAAGCAAACTGTGACTTGAGTACTTGTGCAAACATTATCAGTGCTTTGAGCAAATGTTTTCTTAACTGCTGTTTCTGTGGTGTGTGAAGCACACATTCACATATTTATCTAAATACTGCTTACAGTAGAGCCGAGAGTGTCAGAATGTTCAATAACAGTCATTCCTACACAAGTATTTGAAACTTTTTTCCCACCCCTATGTAAAGAACAAAACACGCATTTGCCACAAATATATATCAAGGCCTTCAGTAAATCCAATATCCTTGTACTGCCCCAGTAGGTCTTTACCCTAGTCTTCTGGCTCATTTCAGATAATTGCCTGTATAGATCTGCCCGCGTCTTGCGTATATGTTGGGCCGAGGAGTTAAGCAAATGGAGGTTGTGCTTTGATGAGGCCTGGCCGCCTGCATTGCCTTGGGTCATGGCTGACATTTCATCACTTGTGTTTCTAATTACTGATTTACACTGCCACTAAAGGCTCCCGAGGATCTATACTGACTATAGCGATGTTAAGACTGTATTGTGCTCAAGGTTTCCTCTTTACTGACTGTGCTTATCTCCACTATGCTGTACTGTTATGTGGAATATAACCTTAAAGGCCTTGAAATTTGATTAATAAACTCATGATAATGTTAAGGTGAGCACATTTACTGCATATGGCTATTCAGTCCTCAATGACGTGACTGTAAAAAGCCAAATGTATATTGAAGGAATTTAAGCAATTGTAGCACAGGTCATTTACTTATAAATTAAATAAAGTTAATTTTATCTATCTAACATCAGTATGTAAAGAAAGTATATAAAGTAAATTGAAATTATTAAGTTGTAATTATAATTGAAATTGAAACATTGAGATTTTTAATACTGTAAATTTCCTCTGAAGGAATACTCAATTTAATTTAATTTAATTTAATTTAATTTAATTTAATTTAATTTAATTTAATTTAATTTAATTTAATTTAATTTAATTTAATTTAATTTAAGGCAATGCAGTGGCGCAGTAGGTAGTGCTGTTGCCTCACAGCAAGAACGTCGCTGGGTCGCAGGTTCGAACCTCGGCTGGGCTGGGTCAGTTGGCGTTTCTGTGTGGAGTTTGCATGTTCTCCCTGCGTTCGCGTGGGTTTCCTCAGGGTGCTCCGGTTTCCCCCACAGTCCAAAGACATGCAGTACAGGTGAATTGGGTAGGCTAAATTGTCCGTAGTGTATGAGTGTGAATGTGTGTGTGGAAGTTCCCAGAGATGGGTTGCGGCTGGAAGGGCATCCGCTGCGTAAAATCGTGCTGGATAAGTTGGCGGTTCATTCCGCTGTGGCAACCCAGCAAGGGACAAAGCCGACAAGAAAATGAATGAATGAATGAATTAATTTAATTTAATTTAATTTAATTTAATTTAATTTAATTTAATTTAATTTAATTTAATTTAATTTAATTTAATTTAATTTAATTATTTCATTTTACTTTATTTTTTATTTTACTTTACTTTTTTATTTATTTTATTTTTACTTTATTTTTATTATTTTGTTTTTACTTTATTTTGTATTTTATACTTATTTTTTATTTTTTTATTTTATTTTAACTTTATTTTATTTTTTTATTATTGTATTTTATTTTACTTTATTTAATTTAATTTGAAAATAGGCTAATTATCCAATTCCTCTAAAATTGTAGTAATTAGTTTGACCATTAGGCTGATATCGCTAGGAACTAATCTCTCATTCTGGTATAATAATAAGGAACTTTGTTGTCATACCAAGGTTACAGCAGCCGCAATAATATTACGCAGCGTCTGAAAATAGTCCCCATTTAGATAACTTCCTACATGACTCACACTTGTTGTATTGATGGAAGTTAGCTGATTTTGATTGAAGAAAAGGCAAATGTGTTTAGAAGGAATTTAAGCAATTGTAACAAAGGTCATTTACTTATAAAAGTGGATTGTAAAAAAATTATTACATTTTTTTTTTTCCGAGATTGAAAAATGGCAATTAAAACATATCAAAGTTCCAATTTGTTGGAAAATCACTACATATAAGCAAGCTTAACCCTCCTATTAACCCACAATTCTGAACTTTTGTGTCCAAATCTGTATTTCTTTTTAACTAAAAGACTTGTGTAAAGTAATTTATGTCATGGTTGACTTCTTAAATAGCCCTAGTTATAACCCAACCCCCACTCCCCATTTCTTAAAACATCAAGATTACCCGTTGCCAAACTGGCAAATCACCACAAATTCTCACTAAATTAGGTGCAAGATCACCCTGGTTACAAAATGGTCTGTTTGGAAGACCCATTTGTGGCCAAGTTTTAATTTCCTGGCTGATGTCTTGATATGTCGCTTCAGTATTTCTACATAACGTTCTTTCTTCATGATGCCATCTATGCTGTGAAGTGGACCAGTCCCTCCTGCAGCAAAACAGCCCCACAACATGATGCTGCCGCCCCCATACTTCACAGTTGGGATGGTGTTCCTAGGCTTGTAAGTTTTCCCCTTTGTCCTCCAAATGTAACACAATCAGAAACAGTTCAATCTTAGCTCCATCAGACCACAGGACATGTCTCCAAACATTATTCTTTTTCCCAGTGTAATTTAGCTAATTTTAATCTGGCTTTTTGTTGATTCTGGCTTGTTGATTTTCCCATGTTGTCACACAAGGAAGCAGTGTGCTTAAGGTTTTCCTACTACTCTACAGTTGTGCCTCCAATTAACTCAATGTTGTCTATTAGCCAATCAGAAACTTCCAAAACCTTGACATCATCATCTGAGCTTTTTCAGGGGCATAATAATCTTATTGTATGTAAACTTGACTTTCAAGAAAAGTTATAACAATTTCTCAAAAAAGATCTCTCTCATTATTCTGCTATTAAGCAGAACAGAAACAAATGTGGTCATCCTAACTTACCTAAAAGAGAAAAGGTTTAGTCACACTAACATCTGACTTTTTAAAAATGGTTATGTGCCTTTTTATACAGTGTATGTAAACTTCTGGTTTCAACAGTATATGGCGCACACAATGAAAGTTAACGGCGTCCAATGTTGTTTTGGACATCACAGATTCTCACATGTTTCTAAATAGCGTCATTAGCATGAAAACAGAAGAAATGAATGTGCATTGCTTTGGAATGATACATGGGTCAGCAAATGAATATACATTTTGTGGTGAACTATCACTTAAACCTCTTATAACATCCCTCTGTGTGACTCCATTGCTCTCTGTCTGCTTTGGTCTCTCGGCCTGTTGTTGTCTTTTTTTTTTTCCCAGCATGCTTTATTTATGGAGACTTTTCATTGCTGGCATGACGCCCGAGCAAATTGTCACTTTAGCAGCGTTGACGCGTCTGTATTGCACTGTCTCACGTCTCAACTTCATGTCACTCACTGCTGCAGCAAACCTTTTAGGAGCCATTTACTTGGAAATAACATAACACAGTCTGGCAGGCAAGAGTCTAAGCGTTGTGTCTTTTGCACACACAAAAAAAAAATGACGCTTGGAAATTATATGCATCAGTGTAAACTTAACAAATTGAAGCTATTGATTGCAAATGAGACAGAAATGAACAAATGAATTGTGTCAATTTGGAGCGGTTTTGCTGCAGGCTGAGAGCTGGAGATTGTGGGTATAAATTCAGATTTCCTATTAAGCACGTCCCAGATCGTGGTGGAGATTTCTGCCCGTTGATAAACACGCACGCAAATGGGGTGCAATTCAATACAATGCAATTAGCCAGTCGCAGGAAGTGAGTGTGCGTTATTGAATTTGTGTTGCTTGGTGAAACTTCTGAGAGGATAAATATTAGTTTCCAACTTTAGCACACAGGGCATGAAAAAAAAAAACACACACAGACACACACACATGTGTATTGGTGTCTGCTGCCTCGCTTTCCAGAGTAAGACAAGTCTTAATTGATTAATTCAGCCAGAAATTTAATTTCTCACATTATTTACTCACCGGTGTTGTTCTAAACCCACGTGGCTTCCTCTGCTTCTGTGGAAAAACAAAAGGAAAAAATTATACTAACATTCTGGTAATAGTGTTTTACATAATTGTGGTTTAAATAATCATATGGTGGAATGAAAAATTGAAATAAAAAATAAAAAAGTGTGTTCGTATCATATTGAAAATGTTTTCTAAAAAATGCTATATACAAAATGTCATATGGTGTAGCATCCCAGCAGGCACATCATAAGATGTTAATATTAGGTTAGATTTAGGTCGAGACATTAGGCGATCAAAATGCAATGTCTAGCCAGCATCTAAGGACAATGTTATATTGACGCCCAATAATGACGTCAAATGACGTTGATATTTGGTTGATTTTAGGCTGTGTCAAAAGGTGACCAAAAATCCAACTTTGAGCCATCATCATAAACCGATGTCATATTGACGTCAAATACTGACAACCAAAATCCAACATCTGATAGACGTCATGGTGGTAACGTCCACACAACGTCAAGCTGTAACATCATTAGACGTTGATATTTGGTTGATTTTATGTTGTGTTGGAAAGTGACCAAAATCAAACGTCGAGCCAACATCTTAAACCAACGTCATATTGAAGTCAAATACTGACAACCAAAATCCAACGTCTGATAGATGTCATGGTGGTAACATCCATGCAACATCAAGCTGTAACATCATTAGACGTTGATATTTGGTTGATTTTTTTAAGTTGGATGTTGGACATTGATGTCAGTCTGACATTGGATTCTGATGTTAACCCGTTTTTTTTTTTTTTTCCAAACAAAATGCAACGTCCCCACGCCATTGGTATAAATCTGACGTCATGTTGACATCCTGTGCCTGCTAGGATTGAAGTCAGCAGAAAAGGGGGGTTTGTGCTTTTCTTGTGATGAATATCTAGCATATCTTCTTGAACATGAACAAATACAAGGTGGGACTTGATTGGATGATGGAAAGGGTATAGATTGCTATTGGATGATCTAATATTATTGACCGATTGCTCCAATTGTAATAATACAAATGCAATAAAAAAAAAATAAAAAAACATATATACATACATACATACATACATACATACATACATACATACATACATACATACATACATACATACATACATACATACATACATACATACATACATACATAAATAAATAAAACTGGTAATAATAAAACTGCAACAGTTAATTGAGACTTGTGAACAAAATATTTAAAGAAATTAAGTTGAAACATGTAGACTCAAATTCCTTATTTTTCCTCATTCCTGCCACACATCACATTAAGACCATAATAAACAACATCACACACACACACACACACACACACAAACACACATCCACATACAGCTATCAAATTCAAACTCAAATGAGTTTTTTTGGCATGCCTGGCATAGTTTTGCCAAAGCAATTATACAATACATAGAACAAGAATATATTAGTAAAATAATTAACAGGTACATGTATGTCATATAAAGTAAATTAATATAAGTAAATAAAAATGATAATATAATAAATAATAATAACAATAATAATAATAAAATAAATACAAATAAATAAAAATATAGAGATAATAGTAATACTAATAAGAAATACAAACATTTAAACATAAGATGTATATTATACACAAAATTAATGAATATAAGTAAATAAAAATGATAATAAAAATAATAATAATAATAATAATAATAATAATAAAATAAATAAAAATATAGAGATAATAGTAATACTAATAAGAAATACAAACATTTAAACATAAGATGTATATTATACACAAAATTAATAAATATAAGTAAATAAAAATGATAATATTAATAATAATAATAATAATAATAATAATAATAATAATAATAATAATAATAATAATAATAATAATAATAATAATAATAAAATAAATAAAATATAGAGATAATAGTAATACTAATAAGAAATACAAACATTTAAACATAAGATGTATATTATACACAAAATTAAAAAATATAAGTAAATAAAAATGATAATATAAATAATAATAATAATAATAATAATAATAATAATAATAATAATAATAATAATAATAATAAAATAAATAAAAATATAGAGATAATAGTAATACTAATAAGAAATACAAACATTTAAACATAAGATGTATATTATACACAAAATTAATAAATATAAGTAAATAAAAATGATAATATAAATAATAATAATAATAATAATAATAATAATAATAATAATAATAATAATAATAATAATAATAATAATAAAATAAATAAAAATATAGAGATAATAGTAATACTAATAAGAAATACAAACATTTAAACATAAGATGTATATTATACACAAAATTAATGAATATAAGTAAATAAAAAGTATAATAACAAAAAGATAAATGATAAATAAAAATAATAATAAAATAAATACAAATACAAATAAATATAAAGATAACAGTAATAATAAGAAGAAATATGAATAATGAGAATATAAATATAAGTAATGCTGTTACTTCAGGTTTATCTATTGGCTGACAATATCAAGACAACGTAACTTGTCATAAACCTGGCATAAACATGATTTAGACTGATTCCTGAAATGTATGTATTGGCTGACAGTCTGAGTTTGTGGCAGGCTGACACTTATTTGGATGCTGTTGGGATCTTTGTGGAATTTTCACCTAAAATATATCAATATACAGCTATCTTTATGGGGAGTTTTTATAGACGTAATGATTTTTATACTTTACAGACCCCCAAACCCTAACACAAACATGTTTATCTGCATTTTTATATTTAAAATACTTCATTCTGTGTGATTCATAAGTCATTTACCTCATGGTGACCATACAAAAAAAAAGAAAACAGCCCCTACAAGGTCAAATCTTACTGATTTCTTTTATAATTGGTCCCTACAACATCAGGAACACACACACAGACACAAACATACTCATGCATAACAGAAAAAAACACTCAGCATTTCTTAATTACGTTGTAAGAACTAGTCAAGACTTACTAGGATTCCAGTGTGAGGGAAGACTATGTGTGTGTGTTTGTATGTACATATATTGATGCATCTCTGCGGCGTCAGCGCGCCGGGTGAAGGTTAACCAGACTTGACATTAATGGTTGCCATAATGAAAAGCTCAGACTCTAATTAAGCCCCTCACCGAAGGAAGACACTGGCGTTCCCCAAGAGCACTTATTTCTTCCTCTCCATCGCTCAGACGCACGCAACTCTTCCTCTTAATGACTAAAGTGAGTGTGCTGTGTCGAGTTTGTCTTTCCAACGCGGCGCTCCAGAAACAAGCCTTTGATAGCATAAACTTCACTGTCAGCTCGTTCTCTCCTCAGGCACCAAACCCGCGCTCAACCTTCCTTTCTTTGTTCTGCACAGACCAGCCCGTCGGGTTTTTAATGGACTCCAAAGAGGAATCGCTGTTCTTTAAGATGTCATTAGGCACTAAATGAGATCTGAGTGGCATTAACGGCATTAGGGAGGAAGGAGTTTCAGAAGAAAGGCTGACAATCACTCCCACCACCACCACCATCGAGCATCTCTGTGGTCTCGCTTTCTAAAAAAGCCCATTAGGCGATGATTAAAAATCGTGATGCACTGTCCCTTTATATAAGCCGATGTAATCTTTACTTACAAACATTGGAAAGAGCACCACAAAGATAAAACAAACCAAACATTTTCTTTAATTGCACTGTCTTCAGTTAAATAACCTAATTTGACTTGCAAATGGTGACACGGTGGCGCAGTGGGTAGCACGATCGCCTCACAGTGAGAAGATCACTTGTTCGAGCCTCGGCTGGGTCAGTTGGCATTTCTGAGTTTGCATGTTCTCCCCGTGTTGGTGTGGGTTTCCCCCACAGTCCAAACACATGCGGTATAGGTGAACTGGGTAAGCTAAATTGGCCGTAGTGTATGTGTGTGATTGAGTGTGTATGGGTGTTTCGCAGTGATGGGTTGCAGCTTGGCATCCGCTGTGTAAAACATATGCTGGATAAGTTGGCGGTTCATTCTGCTGTGGCGACCCCAGATTAATAAAGGGACTAAGCCGAAAAGAAAACGAATAAATGAATGACTTGCAAATTTGAAGATATGGATACAGTCTATGTTACGGTTTACTTTGTTAAAGGTCCCGTGAAAGAGAGAGGGCGGGACATAGTGTAGCTCCTCCCCTTTTAAAAAACAGCCAATAGGGTTTCGTTTTATCACAGATCTGGCAGTCAGAGTGGTTGAGCTCAAGCGCATCAAATGAAAAGCAAAGGAGAAGCGTCTAGAATAGGCGGGGCATGTAGGATGCTAGAGAGCATTTGATTGGTCAGAATATTTGATGAGATTATGCAAAAAAAAAAAAACGTTAATACTAACTCCTAGGCAACGTTATTATAATTTTACTAGACCTTTAAAGTGCAAGTACTGAGTAATATTAGTTGAGTCTAATAGACCCTTTTCACATGACGTCACATGGCGTCCGGTTTCACTCCACGCAGTGTATCATTACTTCCGCCTACACAGAACTCCCCATAGAGAACTCACCCAGTCAGATGTATTATTTACAACAGATACGTTTAGACTGTGACTACGGCTGTTTTCTGTTGTCTGCATTCAAGGTGAGATATCTGGAAAAAAAAAAAAAAAAAAAACTTGAACTGCTTGAACCAAAAAAAATGGGACTTTAAACAGAGTCTATTGCTTTGTGTTGCTGTCTTTACTGCAGATGAAGTTGGTATGTACTTGTCAGTATTTGTCAAATAAAGATTTCAGATGTTTACATGGGTGCTGAACATTTTTATTTATTATTATTTTTTTTTGTGTGTGTGTGTACTGAAGAATAAGTAATGAGTAAAACTGTGGTTGTTTACGGTGGACAGCTGATTCACAAACACATTCATATTATTCACATTCTCAGTTCGCTGACTTTTTTTTCTACGTATATAGTTATTTTATTCATTAACATAAAACATTTATGTCTATTTAATATCCTAATTAAATGAAATAGAATACACAGTTGCATGCGGCTCTTACTAATGAAATAAAATCTAAAATTTACAATTGCAAAAATTACACCAATACGGCATTTTAATTCAGTATTATTAGATTATGAAATTATTTGTAACATTATTAATTAAAAGGTAGTACAGATTTTAAATTAAACCCACCAAAAAGGTGGCGGTAGGACATAATTCATTCATTCAAATAGAGAAACTGAACAAAACTTTAAATAACAAATGATGAAACTGATTGCATTTATAGACATACTTATCAGGTAATATAAGAAGATTTAATAAAGAATTGTACTCATGCT
>LR812536.1:63359611-63384611 GCA_903798195.1 Danio kyathit | reverse complement strand
CATGAATATGAATGAGATTTTATGCATGCTTGTGACAACTGTTAAGTCAGTTATATCATTTTTAAATGACATTGTTTGAGATGTCTTTGTTGCGACGACTACCAAGACAACACAACTTGTCATAAATCAGTCATAAACATGATTGTCATAAGGGCCATTATAAGTGTGTCTTGAATGTTTTTTCAGTTGAACAAACTGAGTTTGTCATTTAGATGTCTTATTAAAATTGTCTGTCAAATAATTTTATAACAGTATTATTAAAATTTAATGACATTTTAATGACATATTACATTTTTACTATTGAGGTAAACAAAAATAGTTAAAAATATTCCCTTAATGCTTAAAAAGCATCATCTATGAAGGTCGAATAGAATGTTACCCATCAATCCCTTATATGAATAAACCCACAGCATCTAATGATGTATTGAAGCATCATTTATAAAGGTCTAATAAAAAAGGGGTGTTAAACTACATTTCAGGAATTAATTGTAACTTATGTTTATGCCAGATTTATGACAAGTTATGCTGTCTTGATATTGTCAAGTTGTCATAACAAAGACAGGTTATGAGTTGTCCTAAAGACATATCAAACAGTCACATTTGCCTTTAAAACAACAAAACTAAGCGAATGACACTTAATAACAGTTGTCATATGCATAGAATCTCATTCATGTCCATCCTATGAACGCCTCCTCCAAGTAAAGTGTTACCCATCAATCATTCATATTAATCAATTCACAGCATCGCTAATGGTCTAATGCAGGGCTATTCAATTGGCGGCCCGCAAGCCAAACCCGGCCCCCGAGGCAATTTGTTCTGGCCCTCCAAATGGTGTGACCAAGACATCAAGAATAAATTTAGTTCAGTCAAAAAACGGCCGCTACAGTTATGAAGTGACGTGCGCCTGTTCAATACAGCACAAGCTGCGCAGAGCGTCAGTCACCTGACAGTGGCGAGAGCAGCCGAATACATTTAAATATGTTTGTAGAAATGTTTTTTTGTACAATGCACTGATATCGTTATTAGGGATGCAACGATTAACCGATTTCACTATTAACTGCGCTTTAATTCGTCATGGTTAATTAATCATAAAGGCTTCTCTAAGCCGCATTTCTGCATTTCTGTTCTGCCGCACGAAACGAAACTGCTGAACAAAGTTATGCCAAGTTGCCAACTGTGCGCTAGTTTATAGTTCCGAGCTTGTCCACCGAAGCTAATACGCACGCACACTGTAATAACTATAGCCACGGTCCGTTCCCATATCACGTCTTTCCCGCGCGCAAGTTTGTTATGTCGTAAGAATATATGCCAATATGTGGGCGCAAGCGAAGCAACGCGCTCGCGACTGTCTGGGCGCACACAGTAGAAAACATCTCATGCTGTAACGGTGAGAGTTGTGCTTAGCTTTCAGAGCAATGTAAACAAAAGACATGTTAGACGAACTATTATTAAAATGATTATGTATGTATGAACGCAGATGATAACAACAGTTAATCTAAATATTGGCGCCGACCTTCATAACAATTATTATTATATTATTTTCTCCCGTTCCTCTCTATAAACACACACATAATTAAATTGTGTAGCCCTATAAGCACAGAAAAACCTTCAGCATAAAAACTATTACTAATGAAAATGCCTTTTAAAGGTTTTTTAATATTAGTTAGGGATGTCCAGATCTAAATCTAGCTAATATAAAGCTTAAATTTACATTAGACGTGATAACTGTGAAACGCTGATTATTCTTCACACTATATAATCGTACAACCAAAATCTATAATTGTTGCATCCATAATTGTTATGCAGTTCAAAACAGAATATATGAACGTATCTGAATGTAGAAGAAGCCTACTCCAGCAATACACTGCTTTTGTTGTGCTGTGAAATACGACATTTGAATGTTTGTTAAAGAAAACTTATTGTACAATGCAGTGATATTATATAGTTTCAAAATACAATATATTAACATTTTAATGTAGACAAATACAACGTGGGTGTCTAAAGGAGCAAAATACATAATTGGCTCTTAAATGCAGTTGTGTCATCATTTATATTGCAAGTCATATCTCTCCGGCCCTTCATTTGGGATGCTTTTCATGAACTGGCCCCCGTGACAAACTAATTGAATAGCCCTGGTCTAATGGAAAAAAGTGTGTTAAAAAACATTATTAGATCATGTTTATGCTAGATTTATGACAAGTTACATTGTCTTAATATTGTTAAGTTGTCATAACAATGTGTTGTATGATGTATTTAGTTATATTAAGTTGTCATGAAGACAAAGTAGAAGTGTTATCCGTGACATTTTAGTTTAGATCACAATTCACAGTGTTAACAAAACATTAACTAACACTCCTAGCTCAATACACTCTTAATTAGCTGTTTTTTAATAGTAAGGTTGAAGTTGGGTTTGGGTTTTGGGTAGGATTAGAGATGTAAAATAAAATCACACTTTATAACTGGTAATGAACAGTTAATAACTTAATAATAGGCAGGTAATAAGCGAGTAGTTAATAACATGAATTGTGACCTAAACTAAAGTGTTACCGTGTTAGCCAACAACATGTGAGGTTCTAATTTCAGGAATTCAGAACAAAAAGAAACAAAAACTTAGATATATGCACCCATATCATCATATCACCACATAATATATGAACCAACATCCAGATTGATCCTCTTATATGGAGTGCAGTGTGTATGTGTGCATGCTGGGATATGATGCCCTTTACGCACCTGGTGTCAAACAGCCATCAGCAACAGCAGCGCGTGTCACTCCATTAACCTTCAGTCAAATTAATCTACCACACACTCGCCTTCCCATCAGCCTCTATGGTGCCACGTCTGCGCACGCTGACACGGAACACCCCGACATCCCACCCACAGTCCAATGTATCCAATGCACTCAATGTATGACTGATAGAGTAAGCAGCGCAAACATTCTGAACAACCATAGGGTGCTTCCTCAAACTCCCAATCTGGCCTGACCATGTTAATGCGATTCAACCCAAGCCCACGCTGCTTTTCCAGCTGTTGATGCGCTCCCACTCACCATAGCGGCTTCCCTGCAAGATCTCAAAATTTTCTTCCTTTCTCCCTCTGCGAGGATTCAATGCTCCGTGGTTCTGCACAAACAAACAAGGCCCCGATGCGCCATGAAAACAGGATGTGAGATCCTCATTTCCACACTCTTTACACAGCGGGCTGTAGCCTCCGACTCAATAGCGTGGAAAAGAGAGGGGTTTAAATCACTGCTGTTTCTTCGACACACTGCTGAGACAGAGATGTTTGCATTCTCGCAGAAACATAAATGCGTTTGTGGGTAAAGAGCGGGGATTGAGATAGTTTAGCGTCTGTGTCATGGGTTATTTTCGAGTTTTTGCATGTTGGATGTTAATCTGCCAACTTTTTAATGCGAGTTTAAACTAATTGCAATTTGTCTTCTCTTCTTTCTTGCATGCTTATCCGCCGGATGTCTTCTGAACACAATAGGTGAGTAACGGTTTATTTCTAAGAATATGTGCAGATAACTGAATAAGTTTCATGCAAATGCAAAGTTCTGTCATGAAACTATATGCAAGTGCAGGCTGATGGGTCATGAGTAGGGCCAGACACAATCTGCGGAAATTTTTTGATTTTTCTGCACAGAATTTTGTAAAAATCTGCAGGTTTATGCAAGTTATTTTGGCAGTATTGTAACTAAAACCAAATATATGAAATAAATGGAACTTTTATTTAACCTTCCTGTCGCGTTCGGGTCAAATCTGACCGATTTACAATTTAAAACACTCATAAATATTGTGTTTTACGTCTGATTGCCTCAAGGATTCATGATATCCTCCACACTGTGCACTTGAACATATAAAAGTGATGATCATTTGTTTCAATGAATTTTGAGTGTTTTAATCAACCTTGTTACACCTGTGGTGTTCCCGGTCAAAATTGACCGCCATAGGAAATGAATGGGTATCCAGACTGTATTCATTCCATATATTTCACAGCACCCCAACTCACTCACTCACTCACTCATTTCAGACTGAACAATGTCTTTTGTAAGTATAAATATCTTTTCGGTGCTTATGTAAGCTGAAGGAAAATGAATGAATGAATGAATGAATGAATGAAGAATAAGGTCAATAACCCCATTATTTGAAGTGAAATGAACATTTTTGAGTGTGAAAGGAATCTGCTATTTGAGCGACTCTCTCTCTCTCACCTCATCCTCTGGAAAAGACATAAAAACACATACCCTTCACAAGGCCAAGGTGGCTTTTACATTGAGTTGCGGCGGGTAGACAGCTTAATTTTACACTTGTGTCCCTGTGCGCCAGGCTCTTGTTGGCTCAGGGTAAGCTGTGTTAATTGGAGGCTGAGCGCTTTGGTTATGGCACCTCCTGTCAGACTGGCAAGGCTGCTTGGGTCACTTGCAAAGGTGGGGACAGGTTTGCTGAAGTCGTGACATTTTAATTACCACAGAAAGGCTAGTTCACTTGTGTCAGGTGTGTGAGAGAACCGTGTAGGAGTACGATGCTGAATTTATTAGACTTTTTCTAAGCGCTGCACATAAAATCACATTTAAAAAAAAAACCTAAATAAATCAGAGTTGTATTTACAGCCACTAAAAGCATGACGGTTCAGTTCTGTAATGCTTACCCAAAGGTCATGCTGGCATATATAGTGCATAAGACCAAGTTGAACTGTGAAAAGTTTTTAAATTATTTGATTTGATTTCGGAAAAGTGTAAAAGCGGCAAACCATTGCAAAGTTGTCAAGAGTCGTATAGGTCACCACATCTGCTTCTGAAATGTTGAGACCCATGCAGACGATATTACAGCTTTAAGTTGAGTTCACACAACTTTTGTGACCGAATGTTAATTACCACAATTTATTAATGTATTTTTTATTCATTCTGGTTTACGGAATAATAATAATAATAATAATAATAATAATAATAATAATAATAATAAAGTGTATGTTTTGTAATTGTTTGTAAAATATTAATAATATAAATACTAGTAATAATAATAATAATAATAATAATAATAATAATAATAATAATAGTAATAATAATAATAATAAAGTGTATGTTTTGTAATTGTTTGTAAAACAATAATAATAATAATAATAATAATATAAATACTAGTAATAATAATAATAATAATAATAATAATAATAATAGTAATGAAAATTATAACATTTTTTAGTTGTTATAAAATACAACAACAACAACAACGACAATAATAATAATAATAATAATAATAATAATAATAATAATAATAATAATAATATTAATAATGTGTTGTAGTTGTTTTTAAAACTAATATTAATAATAATAATATTAATAAACTTAATTATACTTTTAATAATGATGTTTTGTAGTTGTTTATATAATAATAATACTAATTATTATTATTATTATTTTAATAATGTAAATAATGTTTCGTAGTTGTTATAAAATATAATAATAATAATAATAATAATAATAATAATAATAATAATAATGAAAATAATAACAATTTGCAGATGTTATAAAATATAATATTAATAATAATAATAATAATAATAATAATAATAATAATACAAACAACAACAACACAACAACAAAAACAACAACAACAACAATAATAATATTAATAATAATGTTTTGTAGTTGTTTTTAAAACTAACATTAATAATAATAATACACTTAATTATACTATTAATAATGATGTTTTGTAGTTGTTTATATAATAATAATAATAATAATAATAATAATAATAATAATGTAAAAAAATTGTAGTTGTTATAAAATATAATACTAGTGATAATAATAATATTATTAATAATAATTATAATAATAATGTTTATGTTTTTAGTTGTTTATAAAATAATATTAATAATAATAATATAAATCATATTAATAATATTAATAAGAAATGATAATAATAGTAATGAAAATAAAAAATGTTTTCTTGTTGTTATAAAATATAATAATAGCAATATTTACAACAACAACAACAACAACATTAATAATAATAATAATAATAATAATTGCAACAACAACAACAACAACAACAACAACAACAACAATAATAATAATAATGAAAATAGTGTTTTGTAGTTGTTATGAAATATATAATAATAATATTAATAATAATTATATTAATAATATTAATAATATTAATAATAATTATATTAATAATAATAATAATAATAATAATAATAATAATAATAATAATAATAATAATAATAATAATAATAATACACTACAAATCATCCAGCAAAACATTTACAAACATAATCATTTAGGTTCTCTTACGTCACAATACATATTTTAAATGCAGCATTATATATTCATATATCTATATACAAATCTACAAAACCAAATAAAATATAACTGTAATTACACTCTAAAAATACTACGTATTTAAAATGAACTAAAAGAACACAATTTTGAGGTTTTTTGGGAACAACTTAACTGCTTCATGTTAAATTCACTTAAATTTGCAAAAAGCTAATAAGTTAACTTAATTCCTTCATGTTGTCCCAACACAAATTGATTGTGTGGAACATCTTATTACAGTGTAAAAAAAGCTTCAATATAATAATAATAATCAATTGCTTTATATAAATCTCTATTACACGTAATCAGTCACTGCACATCACAGACTCTTTTTGGCCTTACAAGTCGTATCTCTTCCCTGCGAGAGTAGACTGCGCTGGGTGCTGATATCTGCTCTCGTATTAATGTTCGGCATTTAGGCTAACGTTATTTGCTAAAGGTCAGCGGGAGTCGCATTAGGACACGGGGGCCGTTCTGACGCCATGACCTTTTTACCAGCACGTCCCTGCAGTCCTGCTCACACCATCACAATGCACCGTCCTCCTGACAGCTGAACAGAGAGAAGCAGGCCGGGGTGTGAAAGTGAGCGGGACTCTACCTGTGACCACACTGTCATATTGATGTAAGAGAAAGGGACAGAGAACTCAGGCTACTCAAAGCTCTGAATTACAAACCTCTAGATTTAGCTGCAGGGTTTGATTAACCTCACCACACACACATGAGATCCTTATGCCTGCTGATGCTAGTCGTCAGTGTACGGGTAACAGCCCTGACCTTCATTTCGACCTAAAAATGCTCAAGAAATCATATTTGGCCAATGTCAGTCAGTAGTAGTAATGTCAGAGCCATGCCAAGACATTGTGTGCATGGATAAACTCTAGGGTGATTGAGATTCCCACAATTTGTGTACATAAAAGCAGGAAGGCCAAGCCAAAACCACAGTGCTTGGAAGAGGTTTCAACACTCGTGTAATACGGTCTGAACCCAAGCCTTCACTGTTATAATGAAGTACGGGAGCCCTCCGGAGAGGAAATCTGATGGTGTATTGTTTCATCTGTTTTCCACCAAGCAACTCACCTAATTTCGCTTCTTGGCATCCCGGAATTCCCGACACGCTCTTATTAAAGCCCTACCATTCAGCAAACATGGCTTCCCGCTCTAATGGCAGCTCCCCGCGCTTCCCCCGCGCTCTTCAAATCAGCCCGATGCCGTGGGGGTCACGAGCGGGGACTGGCGGTAATGAGATTGGAGCAGCGCAGCCGTTCTTTGTTGCGCAGGTTTTCTCGCTGTTGTTCAGACTTTAATTATCGCTAGTTGGGGCTGAGGGAGAAGTCTGCTGCACCCCTGTGGCCCGTGCTGGTGTGCGGAAAGGCCTGCGTATGAATGAGCTACGGCTTCATCTCCATACAGCCCACAATGGCTTTAGTACTACAGCATATTTCCCAATAAACGCAAAGTGTACATTAGTAGCATGTGCATAAGGCCTCCAAACCACAAGGGGGCAAAATAGGGTTCATTGAAGAGTTGCGATTAATAGAATTTTTGTTTGGTTTTGGTTTCCAATAATTCTGTAAACACAAAGTAATTTGTGTAATTTGGGCTGTTGTAAGTGTAGACGTTAATAAAACACAGGTTGGACTGTCATGTACACTGTAAAAAATGTCTCAATTAATAAAACTTAGCATATTTTTTTTTTCCTGTGAATGTCTTTGAGTGTTACATAATAAACTGCATCCGATAAGTTAATCTAACAGTTGGCTCAACTCATGAAAGGTTTTTTTTTTTTTTTTAAGATTTTTTCCATGGATCATTTAGATTTTTACTTACCTATTTACAAAAGATCAGCTAACTGAAAGCAATAGGTTCAGCTAACTTAAGTGAAGTTTTTCAAACTGAATACATTCAGTTCAGCTAACTAAAGCGTTGTTTTCAAAACTTAAAAAAATATGTTGGCTCAACTTATAAAACTTAGTTTAACACTTAGTTCTGTCTGTTTCTTTTGTTGGCTCAACTTATAAAACTTAGTTTTGTCTGTTTCTTTTGTTGGCTCAACTTATAAAACTTAGTTTTGTCTGTTTATTTTGTTGGCTCAACTTATAAAACTTAGTTTAACACTTAGTTCTGTCTGTTTCTTTTATTGGCTCAACTTATAAATCTTAGTTTAACACTTAGTTCTGTCGGTTTCTTTTATTGGCTCAACTTATAAAACTTAGTTTCGTTTGTTTCTTTTGTTGGTTTAACTTATAAAACTTAGTTGCGTCTGTTTCTTTTGTTGGCTCAACTTATAAAACTTTGTTTCGTCTGTTTATTTTGTTGGCTCAACTTATAAAACTTAGTTTTGTCTGTTTATTTTGTTGGCTCAACTTATAAAACTTAGTTTAACACTTAGTTCTGTCTGTTTCTTTTATTGGCTCAACTTATAAATCTTAGTTGCGTCTGTTTCTTTTGTTGGTTTAACTTATAAAACTTTGTTTTGTCTGTTTATTTTTTGGCTCAACTTATAAAACTTAGTTTCGTCTGTTTCTTTTATTGGCTCAACTTATAAAACTTTGTTTTGTCTGTTTAATTTGTTGGCTCAACTTATAAAACTTTGTTTCGTCTGTTTATTTTGTTGGCTCAACTTATAAAACTTAGTTTCGTCTGTTTCTTTTATTGGCTCGACTTATAAAACTTTGTTTCGTCTGTTTCTTTTGTTGGTTCAACTTATAAAACTTAGTTTCGTCTGTTTTTTTGTTGGCTTGACTTATAAAACTTAGTTTCGTCTGTTTCTTTTGTTGGCTTGACTTATAAAACTTAGTTTCGTCTGTTTCTTTTGTTGGCTTGACTTATAAAACTTAGTTTCGTCTGTTTTTTTGTTGGCTCAACTTATAAAACTTAGTTCTGTCTGTTTCTTTTGTTGGCTCAACTTATAAAACTTAGTTTCGTCTGTTTCTTTTGTTGGTTCAACTTATAAAACTTAGTTTCGTCTGTTTCTTTTGTTGGTTCAACTTATAAAACTTAGTTTCGTCTGTTTCTTTTGTTGGCTCAACTTATAAAACTTAGTTTCGTCTGTTTCTTTTGTTGGCTTGACTTATAAAACTTAGTTTCGTCTGTTTCTTTTGTTGGCTCAACTTATAAAACTTAGTTTCGTCTGTTTCTTTTGTTGGTTCAACTTATAAAACTTAGTTTCGTCTGTTTCTTTTGTTGGCTCAACTTATAAAACTTAGTTTCGTCTGTTTCTTTTGTTGGTTCAACTTATAAAACTTAGTTTCGTCTGTTTCTTTTGTTGGCTCAACTTATAAAACTTAGTTTCGTCTGTTTCTTTTGTTGGCTCAACTTATAAAACTTAGTTTCGTCTGTTTCTTTTGTTGGCTTGACTTATAAAACTTAGTTCTGTCTGTTTCTATTATTGGCTCAATTTATGAAATTTAATTTTGTCTGTTTCTTTTGTTGGCACAACTTATAAAACTTAGTTTATAGTTTGGTTCATTTAGTGCATAGATTAATTTGAGTTTGACATTCTCTTTCATTCAGTTCAGCTAACGTATACATATGTATTATGTATTATATTACAGTGTATAACCCATTAAATAAATTAATCAAAAGCCCTGGGAGCATTTGAACATGCCTACTTGGAGCTCAAGTCCCACCCATTTGGATCTGACCTGTTCATTTGGAGCTTGGTAACCAAAACAAGCAACCCCAGAGTTTTGACTATTGAGAGCTGCTGTTAATAAGGAATGTCTATAGACAAAACAGTTAATAGCAGAGCAGAGCGTCACGAGGCAAAGACAGTCGACAACGTTCAAAGCACAACCGTTTTTGAAGCGGAACTATCGCCTCAAGCATTGCTCGTGGCAACAAAAAAGTTCAAGAGCCTGAAAGAAAATGGGTCGGGGGAAAAAGTCCAAAAGAGAGAAGTTTCCTAAAGCTTAGACTTACAGTGCAATGGCCATTACGGAGCTCTACAGGTCCCCATCAGCCAGAGCAGAGAGAAACTCATGACTATTTTCAGTCATTTGGGTATTTCCTTCAAAACATAGCATTCCTTTTATTCTCTTTATTACTACAGGTGTTATATTGGTTGTATTCATCTATTTCTTTATGTATTCTTTTCACGCTGTGTTGAAGAAGAGTGAAGTACCCTCACCTGGACACATTATGACAGGTTTCCTGATTCCAGCTGTGGAATAATCAGGCTGATTTATTCTTTTTCACACTTCTCCACTGGATTTCTTTTTTATCTTCCTTTTTAAAATTAAATTTTAATCACATATTTGAAACTTGCAAAACACAGTTAGGGTCAAGAGTACAAAGAACAGGAGTACGTACTGTAAAAGCAGTTTGTCTATCTCTTTGTAGTTTTCCAGAATATTTAAAGCGGTAAATTAGGACGACAAACATCTCTGTTTTCTGGGGACAGTTTGTGTATCGATCTCAAAATAGTGTATCGTTAGTTAGTTAATTAGTTAGTTTTTATTTATTTATTTATTTATTTATTTATTTATTTATTTATTTATTTATTTATTTATTTATTTATTACTTTCTTTTCCTTTGTAGTGAACTTTTTAAATTTATTTTTATATTATTTCTTTTTTTTTTTATTCTATTTCATTTAATTTCTTTTTTAGATTTATTCCATTTATTTTATTTTATTTTCAAGTTATATTTATTTTGTTTTATCTTATTTTTACTTTATTTTATTTTACTACTTTATTTTTTCATTCAATTATTTGTTTATTTTTATTTAGTTTATTTTGTTTAATTTATCCTATTTTTATTTTTTATTCTATTTTATTTTATTGTTAGATTTATTCCATTTATTTTATTTTATTTCCAAGTTATATTTATTTTGTTTTGTTTTATTTTTATTTTATTTTATTTTACTACTTAAATTTTTTCATTCAATTATTTGTTTATTTTTTATTTTATTTTTATTTTTTTTTCTCATTCATTTATTCATTCATATTCTTTTCGGCTTAGTCCCTTTATTAATCCGGGGTCGCCACAGCGGAATGAACCGCCAACTTATCCAGCACATGTTTTACGCAGCGGATGCCCTTCCAGCTGCAACCCATCTTTGGGAAACATCCATACACACTCATTCACACTCATACACTATGGACAATTTAGCCTACCCAATTCACCTGTACCGCATGTCTTTGGACTGTGGGGGAAAGCGGAGCAACCGGAGAAAACCCAGGCGAAAGCAGGGAGAACATGCAAACTCCACACAGAAATGCCAACTGACCCAGCTGAGGCTTGAACCAGTGACCTTCTTGCTGTGATGCGACAGCACTACCTACTGCGCCACTGCATCACCTATTTTTTTTTCTATTTTATTTTATTGCTGGATTTATTTAATTTATTTTATTTTATTTTCATGTTATATTTATTTTGTTTCATTTTATCTTATTTTAATATTAAATTTCATTCATTTGTTTATTTTATTTTTTATGCTTTTTATTTAATTTATTTGTATTATTTATTCTATTTTTTATTCCATTTATTTTATTTTATTGTCATGTTATATTTATTTATTTTATATTTTTCTTTATCTTTTACTACTTTATTTTTTCATTCATTTATTGTTCATTTTTTGTTTTTTTATTTAATTTAAATAATTTTTTATTCTATTTTATTTTATTTAGACTTATTCAATTTTTTTTTATTTTATTATTTTATTGTCATGTTTTATTTTATTTTATCTTATTTTTTCCATTCATTTATTTGTCTATTTTATTTTTTATATTTTCATTTTATTAAATGTTCTTAAATGTTATTAAATTTTATTTATTTATTTATTTTTTATTCCATTTATTTTTACGTTATATTTATTTATTACTTTATTTTTTTTCATTCATTCATGTATTTGTTTATTTTATTTTATTATGTTTGTATGACATTTACATTTATCTTATTTTTTTATTGTATTGTATTTTATTTAATTTTTATCACAGTATTAACCATCCATCTAAAATCATATCTTCAAACCCCTAATTTTCAGGAAAATATGTTATCTGTTAATATATGTTAAATATGCTATATAAAGCATCTTTATTTCAAATCTTTATTTCAAAAGGTAAAGTCTAAAACTGCGGTGTTTACCATGCGGCACAGCTGTGCACTGTTTAAAGTGTTTGGTGATGCACTGTAAAGGATATAAAATATGAATAGCCGCATTTTCAGCCTGCTCTTTATCTCGCCGTTTCTCTTCTATCTCATTTCTTCTGCACTTTTACACTGGCATTTATTTATATGAAGGCAGATGCGATTTTATGTTCTTTACGAGGCGCGAAAAAAAATGTGGCACTTTGAAATGCAAATGAGCGTTTGATCAAGTGGCGTTTGGGAAACTTGTGTAATGATATGTTGCTTGTAACTTGTCGATTGTGGCAGTTTGAATCAAGGCAATGTTACTGTGAGAATGCTTGTTTTTTTTTTGTTTTGTTTCCTTTACAATGGGGTTTTGGTAATTATATTAGACAACTGATGCTGATTTAAATTATTTTTTTTTAAACATAACTAATATATGCGCTTATTTTCAGCTTACTAAATTCAACGGAAACTGCTTACGGTATTAAAATAAAACCTGAATTGACAAAAAAGACTAAATAATTTATTACACAGCCACCTTATAAATGATTCAATGATAGGACTGAATTGCGGTGCATTTTTGATTAAATATGAATGAATTTAATATTTCACATTATCAAAAAGACACTGTAATGCCATCTGATTATAGCATGCTCGTTATTTTTATTATTACGCATAAAATAACAGGTTAGCACACTTAAATAAATACTTTAAAACACCATGTAAACACCATACATTTCTTCTGTTCTTAGTCTGAAATACTCTCTACCCTGATTCTAAGCCCAGCATTCTAAAACGTGTAGCATGCTCTGATTGGACAGCTGACCCAGTGCATTCTGATTGGCTAAAGTCTCTCTCTGTTTTTCTCTCATCTAAACCATATAAGATGTAAGAGTAGACTAGAATATTGACAACACAGATCATGATCAATGATATAAGGGCTTAGCAACAGATTTGTGTTATTTATTCATCCATCCATCCATCTATCAATAAACCCATCCAATTATTATTTAATTAATTAATTACTTAATTAATTATTTCATTCATTCATTCATAGTATAAATACTGGAATTTTCCCCTGATGACTTACTACACTAACTTTATTTGGAAATATTAATTAATAATGATTAATGAAAGAGGAAAAATAAATAAATTATATATATATTATTTTGTATTAATTAATTAATTCCTTCCTTCATTCCATCCTTATTTTTTTTAAATTGTATTTATTTATTTATTTATTTTTTATTTATTCATTTTTTTATTCATTAGTTTTTGAGATAAAATAGAAATTAACACAAAAAAATATATATGTATCCGACAACATTATGGATTAAATTTGATTTAAAATTCATTGTACAATTAAATACTAAATATAATTAATTATTTGGATATGGCTTTTTGACAGGTTTTAAAACAGCTGTTATTTTAGCATTTAAAAAGTAAGGCTCCAGGGGAACACTAATATTTCTGTGATACATAGCTTAAATGCTAAAATATTCCACTCATGACATGAATAATTTTATTTGGAAATAATAAATAATAATAACTACCGGCAGAGATTTTTTTTTAAATATTTTATTTATTTATTACTTTGTATTAATTAATTAATTAATTCATTCATTCATTCATTTATTCATTCACTCATCTATTTGATCATTTAAATTGTATTTATTTATTTGTTGATTTATTTAGATTTTATTTTAATTGTATCTATATAAATATCATCCATCCATCCATTCATCCATCCATCCATATATCTATCCAACTATCCATTCATCCATTCATACATCTGTTTGTTTTAATTGTATTTATTTATTAAATTGATTAATTATTTAGATTTTATTTAAATTGTACTAGCTTCAGTTATTTATTAAAATATTTTATCTTATATATTTTTATTTAAATTGTGTTACTTTGTTTTGTTTTATCTTATTTAAATTGTTTGTTCTACATATTTTTTTTTGCTTTATTATTTTTTTTTAATTAAAAAAAAAAATATATTTTTTATTTTGATGTTATTTTTTTTATTTTTAGTCGGTTTTATTTTATTTATTTTCATTTACTTATTTTATTTTTTATTTTCATGTTATTTTTATTCTATTTTATTTTATCTTTTTAAATTTATAATATTTTAAAATTTTCTTTAGTTTTATTTTATTTTGATTTATTTTATATTATATTTATTTATTAAATGTATTCATTATTTAGATTTTATTTCAATTGTATTTGTTTCAGTTATATTTTATTTAAATTGTATCTAATTCTTTAAATTTAATGAATGAATCAATTCCTTCATTTATTCATACATTCATTCATTCATGAAGTTGTTCTTTTAAATTGAATTTATTGATTTTATTTATTAATTATTTATTCAGATTTGTTTTAGTTTATTTAAATGATATCTATTCATTCAGGTTTCATTATTTCACTCACTCATTCATCCATTAGAACATTTAAAGTTGATTTATTTGATTTATTTAGATCTTATTTATTTCAAATGTATGTGTTGATTTATTTAGATTTTATTTCAATTGTATCGATTTACATTTCATTCCTTCATTCATTCTCAGATGACCCTTTTTAACCCATTCTAACTGCACACCAATACACCAGCAGTGACTACTCATCACTGCGACCGCTCATTCCTCTTCAAAAGCAGCTGGCGCGGGATTAAAAGTACCGACCTCCTGCAGTCCAGTCAGGAGGATTGACTTCACATCTGTCCCAACAAACACCTCACACTAACACCTTTCTCCCTTTACCCCAGAAAATCCATGTCCAAGATCACCCGCACACCTCTCTAAAAGAGTCCCTTCTGCTCGCTTCTTCAGTAATGACACGGTGCTCTATGACAGGGTGCCAGTGACGGCCGCTATCCGGCAACAGTGAATCTTTATCTGCTTTTTTTTTTTGGAGGTGTTGTAGAAGGGTGCATGTTCAGGGCAGCGCTTCATTAAACTCAGATACGGCATCAGCACATGCTGGAAGTGCAACTCTTTATCAGCGTCTGCTAATGGCCGTCTCTGCTGGAGCCATTAGAGTAACATGAAAGAGGCGGCACTGAACTCTGACCCAGTCCACTGGAGCCCATTTACTTTTTTTTTTTCTAAGATCGAGACCATCTTTAAGAGGTGAATACTGTTAGGACCTGACGGTTTTGCATTTGTCGGCTTCTCTGCTGACAGTGCAGACGTCAGGAACACGCTGCCATCTTTAATCATGACACCTTGTAATGCGGCACTTTTTTCTGCAGCACCGAGAGAGCTAAACACGCTTCTTATCTTAATGCTATGCTAAATAATATCATCCCTCAGACAACAAAAGAGAGCTGCTGAAGAACGGAAGTCAATAGTTATTGTCACTTAGGAGCAAAGGGAGAGCAACAAATAATTGGATACATTAAACTTGTATTTAGAAAATTGTCAGGAGGAAAATATAAGGCTGCATAATACTGGGAAACACGTACATTTTAATATATATTATTATATTATTACATTATAATAGACATTACAATATATCATAATATATAGTATTATTATACATTATAATATTTTTTAAAGAATGAATATTAATATTAATATTAATTTATGTTATTATATGTATTTGTTTTGATTTGTAACATTTGTAAGTTTGATTTCTTTCCGTGATATACAAAATAAATGCTGGAATAATATATTTATCTATAAAATTATTCATGGGAAATTATTCATTATAATTATTAAAAGAACAAAAAAACTAAAAACTAACAAAAATTATTACATATTTATCTGAAATTTTGTTTTGATTTAGATTTAAAATCCAGTGTACACCTAAAATTATATATATATATATATATATATATATATATATATATATATATATATATATATATATATATATATATATATATATATATATATATATATATATATATATATATATCCAAACGCAGGTTTATTAAACAGAATGGTCAGGCAAGCAACAGTCAACACAGGAGCAAACAGATGTATACGGGCAATCCAGAGTCGTGGTCGATACACAGGCGAATGGTCAAAAGGCAAGCAGCATACAACGTAAACAAACAAACAAGGCGAGGGTCAAAAACATAGCAAAGCAAGGCAAGGGAAACACGTCGTAACGTTCACAGTGACAGTATGACAAGACTCAGCAACTGATGTTAAATTATTTGATCACAAGATCAAATATTTATATATTTATTTTTTATATATATATATATATATATATATATATATATATATATATATATATATATATATATATATATATATATATATATATATATGACAGTCTTTAAAAAAGCTAGTATTTTGGCTTTAAAAGGAGAAGGCTGCATGAGAATAAAGTTACATTATAACACTTTATTTCTGTGACATATAGATGAAATGCTGGAATATTCACCTGATGACTTGAATACCTTTATTTGGAAATAATAATACACAAGTTTTTTTGATTGCTTAAATATCAGCATATTTTAAAATATCATATAAATGTAATTTAATGGTTTTAAAGATTAATGGTTTAAATAAACATGATTAAAAGTCATTTTTAGTCAGTATTAAATATTATTAAATAAATAGTATTATATAATTTGTTATTAAATAAATTTAGCATACATTAAAATATCCTAAAATGGTTTAAATAAATGTTATTGAATATTATTTTAAAATACTATTAAATATTAATAAATACATATTTTTACATAAATAATGTTTTTTTTTTTAAATTCAGCATACATTAAAATATCATGAAGTATAGTTCATGGTTTAAATTAATATTATTAAATAAATATTATTATATAATGTTTTAAATAAATTCAGCATAAATAAAATATCCTAAATTGGTTTAAAATATTATTTTGGTTTATCAAATGGTTTATTAAACATAATTTTAAAAATACTATTAAATGTTATTAAATAAATATTATTACATAATTAATGGTTTAAAAAATTCAGCACAAATTAAAATATCTTAATATAATTCATGGTTTAAATTAATATTATTAAATATTATTAAACAAATATAACTACATACATAATGGTTTAAATAAATTCAGCATAAATTAAAATATCCTACAAATTTAATCAATGCTTTAAATGATTAATACTTAAAATAAATATGAATAAAAGTCATTAATTATTAAATATTATTAAATAAATATTATTACATAATGGTTTAAAAAAATCAGCACAAATTAAAATATCTTAATATAATTGATGGTTTAAATTAATATTATTAAATATTATTAAATAAATATAACTACATACATAATGGTTTAAATAAATTCAGCATAAATTAAAATATCCTACAAATTTAATCAATGCTTTAAATGATTAATACTTAAAATAAATATGAATAAAAGTTATGAATTATTAAATATTATTAAATAAATATTATTATATAATGTTTTAAATAAATTCAGCATAAATCAAAATATCCTAAAATGGTTTAAAATATAATTTTGGTTTATTAAATGGTTTATTAAATATTATTAAAGGAATATTAATACATAATTAATAGTTAAAAAAAAAATGCATACATTAAAATATCCTAAATATAACTCATGGTTTGAATGAATATTATTAAATAGTATTAAATAAATATTATTACATAAACATTGTTTTAAATAAATTCAGTATAAATTAAAATATCCTAAAATATAATTAATCATTGAAATATGACTTTATGGCTGCCATTATCTTGCCATTAAAAAAGAAAATGATTTTTGCATGTGGTGTCATTACATCCAGGGCCGGATTGAACAATCTCAAATCAAACAAGACCTCCATTAAATTCAAACCAAATTTTAGTGCAGTGATTTGGGCCTGGGCTATGCGTGACGTTAGTAACCTGCAGCCGGTATCAAGTAATACAGCCATCTCTGCTCCACAGTGCTGTCCGGTAATCCAGCCCTGATTGTATTAATACGGCAGCCTTTTCTATAGCCGGAGCTGTGATTTAACCTGGCGCTCTGATAGACGCACGCGCTGCTCAGAAATCAAGGCTAAGTGGAGGATTCATCAGAGACCGAGCGGGACCACACGCGTCATGTCGGCGGAGACTGATTGGGACAAATCCTTTTCTCCCTCCGGTGTCAGGTCCCATTCACTGATCTGAATGCTTCAGAAAGAGAGACAAATGTTTTGATTAGAGGTCTCTCTCAATGTCAGCAGACTGGCACTTTCAAATGAGACGTGCCCATCACGCAGACACCACTGGGAGGAGCAGACAGATGAGGGATTTCAAGAGAAGAGATGGAGAGATTGTTGTAATAGACACTTCTCGGAGCGTTGTGCGGTTATTTTTAGTGCGCAAGAGGATAGATGAACTTTCAGAAACACAAGTGTGAGCAATGTAAGCTCTTTAGACACAAGTGGATGCTTGCAGAATTTGTCGATTTTATGGATCGAGGTTTGTTGTGCAAGTTCTGATGTTGATCTTTAGCCCTCTTCTGTTTTATTAGGGGATGTTTCACATACTTATATTGTGATTTTAATCCTGTCCGAATCTGCCATGTCTGTCTTTTTTCAAACGACTTCTGTAAATATTACCTACTGTTTGTAGCAAACTAATAAAATCTAATGGCGTCCAAATGCAAATGTCTTAGGCCTCGTTTACACTAATGCGTTTTCGTTTTAAAATGCGTAAGTTTTGCTACGGTTACGCCATCCGTCCACACTACGGAGTTTTCGAGCCCTGAAAACGGAGCGTTTTGAAAACGCTGGAGGGGTCGTTTTCCTTCTAAACCACTGCTGCTGCTCCGTCTCTGTGTGGATGGGGAAAAACGGAGACATCTGAAAACGGAGGCGTGGCTGCTGAGATTCACTACCTGATTGGGGCTTTTGGATCATTGCGTATCCTTCCCTTATTTGTCAAGCGCCTATCACATGACTATAACGCTACCGGAAGACGGCAGACCAGCCTTTACTGTAAACAACAACATGGACACAGAAACGGGAGCGTTGTTTGCATTATTGTCCGTTTTAGGCGCCATTGTGCAGTTAAACTCTGCTTTTTTTTACTACAGCAGCTGCATATATTCGCAAGAGGCAAGATATTGTTCGAGCACTCGCTAATCACTCGCGTTTATCGTTCAACCAGCGTTTGTTGACTAACAATAACCAAATGCCAAGCGAGACACATGCTTCCTGTTTATACTTGAACGCACATGCCCAGAGTGTGCGAATGGTCACGTGATATACGCTTTTGGTGGAGTGGTGTGGACGGAGATATGTTTAGAAACGCTAGATGAAACGCTAGTGTGGACGCGGATCGTTTTTGATCTAAAACTCCGTTTCAAAACGACAACGCATTAGTGTAAACGGGGCCTTAGATCGCCGATTTATTATTTTTTTCCAAAATGCGTTAGGATTAGGGTTAGGCTTAAGTCATGACTAGGGTTAATGTGTTTTGGTAAATGTGAACTACCACATAATGTATAGTGTGTCAGTATTCAGGTTTCTGTGTACACTGTAAAACCCAACAGTCAACTTTATCAACTGAAATGAGTGTAGTCAACTCAAAATTGTCCCTCTAGCGTGTCCTGGGTCTTCCCTGAGGCCTCCTCCCGGTGGGACATGCCTGAAACACCTCCCTAGGTAGGCGTCCAGGAGGCATCCGAAACAGTTGCCCGAGCCACCTCAGCTGACTTATCTCGATGTGGAGGAGCAGCGGCTCTACTCCGAGCTCCTCCCAGGTGACAGAGCTCCTCACCCTGTCTATAAGGGTGCGCCCTGCCACCCTGCAAAGAAAACTCATTTTGGCCGCTTGTATTCGAGATGACCCAAAGCTTATGACCATAGGTGAGAGTAGGAACGTACATTGACGGGTAAATCGAAAGCTTTGCCTTTCGGCTCAGCTCCTTCTTTACCACAACGGACTGGTAGATCAACCGCATTATTGCTGTTGCTGCACCAATCCGCCTGTCAATCTCACGTTCCATCCTTCCCTCACTCGTGAACAAAACCCCCCAAAAAGAGTTTAGTTAGTTAAAAATGTAACTTTAAATGATGTAATCTTTCTACGATTTTACATGTATAGTGTTTCAGTTGTATAAAACTATACAGATGTTGAACAATTTAGCTTTTAGCAGCCTTTAAGAATGCAGTACCCTCAGTTTATCAACTTTAAAATCACACACGTTTGCTGAAAATCAGCTTAGAATATATCAAAGCCATTCTTGTCATTGGCATTTAATGTCTACAAAGTCATTGTCAAAACAAGAGTCGTCACAAAGTGTGTTTTCTCTATAATGGCGAATTTGTGCGAACATTCTATCTTTTTCCATTTCTTCTGCTTCTGAAAAGAACTGTCTGATGATTATTCTGTCTTTCTGTGGTTTGATCAAATGAAGTCGCCGGATCGGAATCCTATTACTTCCACCGCTGCCTGTATTAGTGGTTTTATTTCACTAGACTGACATTAGAAGCAGAGCGTTCGCACACTCTCCATCCCAGTCAATCAGTCACAGGAGTGAGACGCATCCAGCCAGCCACACAAGAGCTTATTACAATTCCTCACACACACACACATACACACACACACACACCATAATAGATGTGGTCCTGAGGCGCTCCGGACCACCGTACAGATGGATTGACTCGCCTCTTCTGCAGTCAGCTTTGTTCCTATGAAGAGATTTCTCCAAGAGTGAATTTTATTTTGATTTGTAATGTTTCATGGACTTTTTCAAGAGTCATCTTTAGCACTTTCTCACTCCCTTTTGCTCTCCTTTGCTCTTCTTTTTTTCTAGGTGTTTGCCTTGGGCTCTCTTTTAGTGTCTTTTTATTCTCAGAAAAAATCACGCTGATATAAAAGTGGCTAAAACTCAATCTCAGCTTCAGGTTTGTCCTCAGCGCTGTTGAGAAATTATACAATGGTTGCTATATTGTTTAGTTGGCTGGCATATTGGTTACTTGGCTGCCATATTAGTTTGTTGGTTGGCATGTTGGTAGGTTGTCATATTGGTTATTTGGCTGGAAAATTGGTTGGTTGGTAGATTAACATTGTTTTTTGATTGGTTGGTTGGTAGGTTGGCACATCAGCTTTGTTGTTTGGCATATTGGTTGGTTGGGAGGGTGGCGTATTGGTTGGCATGTTGGTTGGTCGTTTGGATGGTAAGTTTTAAATATTGGTCAGTTGGTTTGGCATATTGATTGATTAGCATATTGGTTGGTTGGCATATTGTCTTGTTGACTGGCATGTTGGTTGGTAGGTTGTCATACTGGTTATTTGGAATATTGGTTGGTTGGTAGATTGACATTGCTTTTGATTGGTTGGTTGGCATGTTGGTTAGTAGGTTGTCATATTAGTTATTTAGCAGGAATATTGGTTGATTGGTAGATTGAGAGTTTTTTATTGGTTGGTTGGTAGGTTGGCACATTAGATTTGTTGGTTGGCATATTGTTTGTTGGGTTGGTTAGTTGGTTGGGTGGCGTATTGGTTGGCATGTTGGTTGGTTGTTTGGCTGGTAAGTTCACATATTGGTTAGTTGGCTGCCATATTGGTTTGTTGGTTGGCATGTTGGTAGGTTGTCATATTGGTTATTTGGCTGGAAAATTGGTTGGTTGGTAGATTAACATTGTTTTTTGATTGGTTGGTTGGTAGGTTGGCACATCAGCTTTGTTGTTTGGCATATTGGTTGGTTGGGTGGGTGGCATATTGGTTGGCATGTTGGTTGGTCGTTTGGATGGTAAGTTTAAATATTGGTTAGTTGGTTGGCATATTGATTGATTAGTATATTGGTTGGTTGGCATATTGTCTTGTTGACTGGCATGTTGGTTGGTAGGTTGTCATACTGGTTATTTGGAATATTGGTTGGTTGGTAGATTGACATTGTTTTTGATTGGTTGGTTGGCATGTTGGTTAGTAGGTTGTCATATTAGTTATTTAGCAGGAATATTGGTTGATTGGTAGATTGAGAGTTTTTTATTGGTTGGTTGGTAGGTTGGCACATTAGATTTGTTGGTTGGCATATTGTTTGTTGGGTTGGTTAGTTGGTTGGGTGGCTTATTGGTTGGCATGTTGGTTGGTTGGTTGTTTGGCTGGTAAGTTCACATATTGGTTAGTTGGCTGCCATATTGGTTTGTTGGTTGGCATGTTGGTAGGTTGTCATATTGGTTATTTGGCTGGAAAATTGGTTGGTTGGTAGATTAACATTGTTTTTTGATTGGTTGGTTGGTAGGTTGGCAAATCAGCTTTGTTGTTTGGAATATTGGTTGGTTGGGTGGTTAGTTGGTTGGTTGGTTGGGAGGGTGGCGTATTGGTTGGCATGTTGGTTGGTCGTTTGGATGGTAAGTTTAAATATTGGTTAGTTGGTTGGCATATTGATTGATTAGCATATTGGTTGGTTGGCATATTGTCTTGTTGACTGGCATGTTGGTTGGTAGCTTGTCATACTGGTGATTTGGAATATTGGTTGGTTGGTAGATTGACATTGTTTTTGATTGGTTGGTTGGCATGTTGGTTAGTAGGTTGTCACATTAGTTATTTAGCAGGAATATTGGTTGATTGGTAGATTGAGAGTTTTTTATTGGTTGGTTGGTAGGTTGGCACATTAGATTTGTTGGTTGGCATATTGTTTGTTGGGTTGGTTAGTTGGTTGGGTGGCGTATTGGTTGGCATGTTGGTTGGTTGGTTGTTTGGCTGGTAAGTTCACATATTGGTTGGTTGGCTGGCATATTGGTTGGTTAGCATATTGGTTGGTTGACATAATGGTTGGTATATTGTCTTGGTGGCTGGCATAACGGTTAGTTGGTTGTCATGTTGGTTGGTTGGTTGGTAGGTTGTCATAGTTATTTGCCTGGGATATTGGTTGGTTGGTAGATTGACATTGTTGTTTTTTGTTGTTTTTTTGATTGGTTGGTTGGTAGGTTGGCATGTTGGTTAGTATGTTGTCGAATTGGTTATTTGGCTGGAATATTGGTTGGTTGGTTGGTTGGTTGGTTGGTTGGTTGGTAGATTGGCATTATATTATTTTTTGTTTGATTGGTTGGTTGCTAGGTTTGCACATTAGCTTTGTTGGTCGGCATATTGGTTGGTTGGTTGGTTGGGTGGGTGGGTGGTTGGGTGGCGTATTGGTTAGCATGTTGGTTTTGTGTTTGGATGGTAAGTTCACATATTGGTTAGTTGGCTGGCATATTGGTTGGTAAGCATATTGGTTGGTTGGCATACTGGTTGGTACATTGTCTTTTTGGCTGGCATATTGGTTGGTTGGCATTTTGGTTGGTTGGTAGGTTGTCATATTGGTTATTTGCCTGGAATATTGGTTGGTTGGTAGATTGACGTTGTTTTTTTGATTGGATGGTTGGTAGGTTGGCATGTTGGTTAGTATGTTGTCATATTGGGTACTTGGCTGAAATATTGGTTGGTTGGTAGATTAACATTGTTTTTTTTATTGGTTGGTTGGTTGGTTGGTTTGCACATTAGCTTTGTTGGTCGGCATATTGGTTGGTTGGTTGGTTGGTTGGTTGGTTGAGTAATGAGTTCACATTGGTTAGTTGGCTGGCATTAGGTTGGTTAGCATATTGGTTAGTTGGCATACTGGTTGGTAAATTGTCTTGTTAGCTGGCATATTGGTTGGTTGGCTGGCATATTGGTTGGTAGGTTGCCATATTGGTTATTTGGCTGGCATATTTTTTGGTTGGTAGATTGACATTGTTTTTTTAGTTGGTTGGCTGGCATGTTGATTGGTTGACATATTAGTTAGTTGGTATATTGTTTAGTTGGCCGGCATATTAGTTGGTTGGCATGTTGGTTGGTAGGTTGTCATATTGGTTATTTGGCTGGCATATTTTTTGGTTTTTAGATTGACATTGTTTTTTTAGTTGGTTGGCTGACATATTGGTTGGTTGGTTGGTATATTGTTCAGTTGGCTGGCATGTTGGTTTGTTGATTGGTAGGTAGGACATTACTTTTTTGGTTGGCACATTGGTTGGTTGGGTGGAATATTGGATGGCATGTTGGTTTGTAGGTTGACATTAGTTATTTTGCTGGATTGACATGTTGTTTTTTGTTGGCTGGCATATTGGTTAGTTTGTTGGTTGGTTGGTTGGTTGATTGGTAGGACATTTGTTTTGTTGGCTGGCATATTGATTAGTTGCTGGAGTTGCATATTGGTTGGCATGTTGGTTGGTAGGTTAACATATTGGTTAGTTGGTTGGCATATTGGCTGGTTGGTTGGCTGGTATATTGCTTGGTTGGTAGGTTGTCATGATTATTTGGCTGGCATATTGGTTGGTTGACAGGTTGGCATACTGTTTTTTTTTTGTTGTTATTTTGGTTGGTTGGTTGTAATTTTGATTGGTTGGCTGGTTGGTTGCTAGATTAGCATATTTGTTATTTGGATGGTATATTGGTTTGTTCATTGGTTTCATTAATTTATGAATTCATATATATAATTAATGTTAGTCATTCTTTAACACAACAGAATAAACAGGAAAGGTGTAACACAACACAAACTGAGCAGTGATAGAAGAACAATATTCTGAATCATTATGTTATGGACAGCAATTCTTTGTGACAATCCCATCTCACAGCAACGGCAATACGCCATATCTTCATCTCACTGTTTGCCAACTCTGCCGATTGTTTTTGGTGAAGATTTCT
>LR812536.1:63352111-63354611 GCA_903798195.1 Danio kyathit | reverse complement strand
TTTGCCTTAAATTTTTTTAGTTGAATCAAGCCAACTTTATCAAACACTTTATTGTAAAATAAATAAATAATTGAATAAATACAATGTAATAATTTTATATACAAACATTATTAAATAAATAAATAAATAAATAAATAAATAAATAAATAAATAAATAAATAAATAAATAAATAAATAATATTGCTGCCTTAAACTGTTTTAGTTGAATCAAACTAATTTTATCCAACACCTCACTGTAAAATAAAGAAATAAATCAAAACAATTTAATTATGCACACATTATTATATAAATAAATAATTAAATAAATTAATACATACATACATGCATAAATATTGTTGCCTTAAATGTTTTAGTTGAATCAAACTTTGTCCAACACCTCACTGTAAAATAAATAAATATAATTTAATTATTTTTATATACACACATTATTATATAATAAATAAATAAATAAATAAATAAATAAATACATAAATAAATAAATAAATAAATAAAAACAATTTAATTATTTTGACATACACACGTTACTATATAAATAATTAATTAATTAATTAATTAATTAGTTAATAAACAAATAAATACAATTTAATTATTTTATATTCACACATTATATAAAAAAAATCAATAATAAATAAATAAATAAATAGAATTTAATTATTTTCTATTCACATGTTATTATATAAATAAATATTGTTGCCCTAAATGTTTTAGTTGAATCAAACTTTGACCAACACCTCACTGTAAAATAAATAAATAAATACAATTTAATCATTTTTACATATACACGTTATTATATAAATAAATTAATTAATTAATTAATTAGTTAATAAACAAATAAATACAGTTTAATTATTTTATATTTACAAATCATATAAATAAATAAATACAATTTAATTGTTTTATATTCACACATTATATAAATAAATAAATAAATAAATAAATAAATAAATAAATAAATAAATAAATAAATAAATAAATAAATAAATAAATAAATAAATAAATAAATAAATACATACATAAATAATACTGTTGCCTTAAATGTTTTAGTTGGATCAAGCTAACTTTTCTAGTCCTCCCAACTTCAGTTCATCAGTCAAACTGACAGAACATATTCAGTTAAACTCTGTAGAACTTATTACATGCGGTATTCTGCATGATCACACTAACTATTTTTAATAAGCAAATTAGCAGTTTAACCTTGGCTAAGGCAAACATTATAGTTAATTGTGTGCGAATAGCGAGAAATGAACATTGAAATAAAGTTTGACCTACTATTCGAAATCATTTACTTAAAAAAATTAAATAAACTGACCAACCAACACAATCTCATTGGAATTTGTACGATCTCATTCATACAATTTAGTATGATTTGCTTTTCCCCCAATGATAGTTGGGTTTAGGAATGGGGTTGGATGCCACGCCTCCTTTTTAAAATCATACATTTTCGTACGGCTGATACGAATTAGACACTAAACTGACAAATTGTAAATCAGTCACGTTTCCTCGTGAGCTCAGGTTGGACTACCAGAAAAAACATGTCAAACACCAAATTATAAGAGAATACTCTCCATCTAGTATTCCAAACCTTTGAGGCCTTCTTTACTCTGTTGAACACAAAATAAGATATTTTGAAGAATGTTAGAAACCGGTAACCATTTACTTTCATAGTATGACAAAACAAATACCATGGAAATCAATGGTTACAGGTTTCCAACATTCTTCAAAACATCTTCTTTTGTGTTCAACAGAAGAAAGAAACTCAAGCAGGATTTGGAACAAGAAAATAATTAGTAAACAATAACCGAAATGTTCAGTTTTGTGTGAACTATCCCTTTAAAACCAATCTCTGACACCAGCAGGGTTAATAAAAGTGCGGATACCAGAAGACAATTCTCGATTTTCTGGTTATGAAGCCTAGAAGCAGACTTCTGGAAGCATCTGATGATATCAAACCCAAAAGAAAGAAAGCAAGAAAAAAAAAAGATTCAATAAGATGGTATGATGGTTGATGCCACCTCGGATGCCCCTGTGTCTCTTTCAGATTGGCTTATGGGAAAAGCACAACACCCCCAGGCCTCTTCTAACTGCCATTTATAATTTTTAGAGCCCATCATCACATGCCATCCATCTTTATTTGGCCTCGCAGCCGTCCTGTTGTGTCTCATGCCTTGTGCAACGGGGGTGTAAATATGTTGGCTTCATTGCTGATGTTTATTCTGACTGCTGTGTGTGCTGTGTATGTGTGTGTGTGCGGCAGAGAGACAAATCTTCATTCGAACGGAAGCTGTTGTGTGCTGTAGTCAGGACGGGACACCCCCCCCCCCTCCCCTCATGTGTCCGCTTGTTTGTTTTTTACTCCAGAACACATGACAGGAAATGAGTTTTACATTCAGATTGGGGGAATGATGAACACAATCCACCGCCTGATCCCTGTCCACACACACACACACACAAACATATGGACACACACATACACATGCGTACACAAACTAATGCATGCACA
>LR812536.1:63332111-63347111 GCA_903798195.1 Danio kyathit | reverse complement strand
TAACAAATGATAAAGAATAAATAAATAATAAAAATGTCAAACAAAAACAAACAATTACTAAATACACTAAAATAAAATTCAATAAAAAAATAAAACAAAAACAGAAAAGTTAACAAAATAAAACAATAAAAACAAAAAATAAAATATATAAAATAATAATAAAAAAAGAAAATGAATTGTGCTCAGTCTTTTCATAAACAGATATATTTGCACGCTGTATTCTGCTTTTTTTATTTTTAAGTTACAATGCACTGGTTAATGCTTAATAACATAGATGATATAACTAATAAAGCATAGCACAATTCACTTTATTTCAGTATTACATTTAGGGCCAAGATTTCAGTGATGGTTTGATCGCATGATCTAATAGTTGGAACTCACTGATCTCCACTTAACAATAAAAGAAGATTGAATTACGCATTGCATTGAGTATGTTTTTGAAGTTTTCTGGGTGTATAAATGACAAAAGATTCCTGCATCCAGTCCTTTTTTTACACACTTCCCCCCTTGTCCATCCAAACATGTCTATTCTCACATAAATGCATCTTGAAATGCCCTCTATCCATATTTACAAACAGTAGAAACTCTCCAATGTCAGAATGAGCAACTGAATAGGATGGGATGCACAGTGGCGGCAGTGACCCAAAAATGCAAAATCAACCTCAAACTGCTCTGCACCGTTACATGCTTATATGTATTTTCTTTAAATGCTCAAATATCAAATTAATGCAATACATCCCAACCTAATAACTCAAGCACAGTGGTTCTGATTAACTGTTGATCCTCTCCACACACTTATGCTGCATTGTCCAATTAGTGATTGCATAGCAGATAATTAAGAGCGTCAGTCAGGGCCTGCACCTTGAGCCGCAGATTAGCGAGGGCCACGAGTGATTGGCGGGTCCCGTCCGAGGCCAGAAGCACAGCGGCGTCCCCACAGGGAAGGACACGGGCATAAATCTGCCCTGTCAATCACATAAAGCTCTTCCTCGCAAAACACATCCAGGTCAAGGTTGGGGGAGTGATTTAAGAGAGATGAATAAAGAAGCGCTGGGTGGCTGTAAATAATATGACATGACAGGATGATGTGCATACGCTTGGAGATTAATGAAAAAGGAGGAGGAGGCTGTGAATTGGGAGAATATATGAGGGGTTAAGACTATAAGCGATGAGTGTATGATGGGTAGAATGATGAGACGTTTGATGAGAAGTCTGAAACTTGCTTGTTTGTGATGTGTTATAAGAAAGTTTTATATATATTTTTTAACAATATGATCAAATGAATGAATAAATGGATGGATGAAAATGCGTGCATACTGTACATAGACAAGTAAATAAATGAACATTAACGCATTTAATTTTTACAGTTAATACATATGATGAATTGTTTTCCATTTTGCATAAATTGAAAAATAGCAAAATATAATTTTTAATAATTACATGTAATAATGTATTTTAATAATTAGCAAAAATGCAAACAGTTTATATTATAAGCATATGTAGACTGCAAATTGTAATAATAATTGTAAGCAAAATTATGCAGTAATAATAATAATAATAATAATAATAATAATAATAATTTGTAATAAAATACTATAAAGTTATTATTATTATTATTATTATTATTATTATTATTATTATTATTATTATTATTATTATTATTATTATTAACAGCTAACTTATTATTAATAATAATAACAATAATAATAATAATAATAATAATAAAAATTTGTAATAAAATACTATAAAGTTATTATTATTATTATTATTATTATTATTATTGTTATTATTATTAATAATAATTTAGCTGTTAATAATAATAATAATAATAATAATAATAATAATAATACATATTGAATTAATATTATTTTAATTCATTTTATTATTATTATTATTATTATTATTATTATTATTATTATTATTATTATTAGTATTATTAATATTATTAATTTAGCTGTTATTATTATTATTATTATTATTATTGATTAATAATAATAATAATAATAATAATAATAATAATAATACATTAATGATAATAATAATAATAATAATAATAATAATAATAATAATAATAATAATAATAATGATAATAATAATATAAATAATAATAATAATAATAATAATAATAATAATAATAATACATTAATGATAATAATAATAATAATAATAATAATAATAATAATAATAATAATAATAATACATATTGAATTAATATTATTTTATTACATTTATTATTATTATTATTATTATTATTATTATTATTATTATTATTATTGATTTTGCTATTATTATTGATAATGATAGTTATAATAATAATAATAATAATAATAATAATAATAATAATAATAATAATAATAATAATAATAATAATAATAATACATATTGAATTAATATTATTTTTATTACATGTATTATTATTATTATTATTATTATTATTATTGATTTTGCTATTATTATTGATGATGATAATAATAATAATAATAATAATAATAATAATAATAATAATAATAATAATAATAATAATAATAATAATAATAATAATAATAATAAAATGTTAAATCATAAAATGCACAGTAACTGCAATTTAAGCAAAGCAAATGTTTAACAGTGCCATTAAAAACTTATGAATATGCAAACATTTACCTATTTAGCCAGAGAGACTTGTTTCAGGCAAGCCGTGGCAAGGCCAATTGCAATATTTTCTTATACACTGTAAAAATGATTAGTTAACTAAAAATAAGTGAGTAAACCTGTTGCTTTTAAAACGACTAGTTGACTCTACTTTAAAAAGTTGCCTTAAAATTGTGAAGTACATGAACTATGTGCATGATTATAAAAATTTAAATGTGCAGTATGTAAACTATTGCACTCCTGGATCAAAACACATTTTCACTTAGCTCCTCCTCAGGTTGCCAATCTGATGTGGGTGTGCCCAACTATCGAGCCTAAAGGCTGATTTGAACCGTTTTAGGCAACTGTAGGCAATGGCATAAGATCGAACAATTATTTTCCATATTAAAATGAGTTTTTGTTCTAATCAACACCTGAAATTTATATATTTTTTTAAAAATGGCTTCTATTTCTTGCAGCTGAACAACAGGAACACCTCTGGTGCACCTCATGTGCTTTATTCAGTGTTAAAGGCTAATAATGTGAGTTTGAATGCCATTTTACATGACATTTATTGCCATAGTACTGAACGCTGCAGCAGATAGTTCACCTCAGATCTTGAAAATATAATAAACCATTTGAAATGGAACTTTATACTGTGACTCAGTGCAAACCAACACATATCAGTGACTCAGCATTTACATTTAATTATGTTAAAGAGGTTTATTATGTATTAATTAGATTATAAACTTTATAATTTCGTTGAAGTGCAGTGAGTGCACTATTCTGTGCTTCTGAATAGCTGTATTTAAATTTCTATCGTGTTTCGTCTGGTGCAAACAGCCAAATTGCTTACCACTGCAAATCTCCTTACTAAGTCTCTTAAGTTAAGTCTGTTGTTCGTACATGCTTTATTCATCTGAGGAACATCGCAAAAATCAGAGATATTGTGTCAAAGGAAGAGATGGAAATGCTTGTTCATGCCTTCATCTCTTCACGATTGGATTATTGTAATGTTCTGTTCACTTGTCTGAACAAATCCACTATGGATCGATTGCAAGTTGTGCAGAATGCAGCGGCGAGGCTTTTGACCAACACTAGTAGGAGGTCACACATTACTCCTGTGCTTAAGGCACTTCACTGGCTTCCTATTAATTTCAGAGTAAATTTTAAGATTCTGGTCATTACATATAGAGCTCTGCATGGTCAAGCACCCCTATATATTCGAGATCTTTTACACAGTCATTCATGTAGCCGGTCCCTGAGGTCTTCTGGCAAAGACCTTTTAGTTATTCCCAGAACTCGTCTTAAGACTAAAGGTGACCGTGCCTTCTGTGTGGTGGCTCCACGGCTCTGGAACTCTTTTCCCATAGCAATGAGATCTCTGGGATCAGTTGGATCAATCTTTTTAAAAAGCATTTAAAGACGCATCTTTTTGGTCAAGCTTTTAATTAACAGTATTAGTGTTTCTGTATTTGGATTTTTTATTTGTTTTAATATGTTTTAACATGTTTTCTTTTATTGTTATGAGTTATTTTACTTGTTTTCTCTTATTGTAAAGAACTTTGTGACTCAATGTATGGAAAAGATGCTATATAAATAAACCTTTACTTACTTAGCATGTTGTTAGGACACGCGGTTACAATGTAACCTGCTCACCTAATGTTTACATTCATAATATTTAGATTATTCGCTAATTAATAACTACCTCATGTGGATCTCTGAATCCGCCATTTCGGAGTCTGTTACTGTCCACCGAAGATGACAGTTTCAGTCGTGGGCACATGCTTTGAGAGCCTTCCTGACTGAATGAATGAAATACGCTGTTTTCCATGAAGGCAACCCTTCAATATAATTGGCTAAACTAACATTGGGCAGGTTAAAGGAACCAAAACAAAGACAGCCATCCTGGCACGTAACGCACGTTTTCAAAGCAGAATACCTGACTTTAGCATTGTTTTTCAGATAAACAAGTATGTCCACTTAGCATGTTTCTTAAATATCTGCACGCATATTATGGTATTTTTATGCTTTAGAAGAGTCTTACATACAGCACCTTTAAGTTAAACCAACTTAACAATTTCGTTACAATGGGTTTACTCACTTTTTAAGTAAAGTAAATATTTTTTACAGTGTAGTGCCTGAGGTGACGGGTTTATTTACAATTAGCAACCGAGGCCCTGGTCAGCAAGAGGTGTTTAATCTGTTAACTCATCCACCAGGCTGATTGAGCTTTAAGTGCCGGCATTAGAAATCCAGGCAGGACGATGCTGGGATAAAATGCAGGATTCAGCGCTACGGCGAGGGAAATGCAGGCCGTTGATTGATCTGGCCATCAGCTTCAGCAGAATTCAATTAAGCATCATTTTTGGCTCCGAAGCCATTTGTGTTTGCATTGGTCTGGGTCCCCGGGTCTGGATTAGTTGAGCTCCAGCAGGGCCATCCCTGTTATTATGCCTTCAAATAACACTGAGCCGGAGCCAGCAGGTACACACTGAAACCGCGTCTGCCGCTGCTCTAATTTGTCTATCTGTCTTCCGTGATGGGCTTTTCATCTTTGAGCCAAATGAAACAAAGCCCACAAATGCGCCGGCGTCTATGGCGATTTCTCATTTCGGCCCAGGTTTGGTTTGACGGCACAGGGAGAAAACACAATAATGCTGGGATTTATTCATTTCTATGCTTGTCTAATTAGTCTGGGGGGGCAAATACGGCATTCTGTCCCGGCAGAAAACAGGCAGGACTAGGAAATGGTCTTTTTGTGCCTAAATGAAGGTTTTCAGTGCAATGTGCCTGTGGGTGATGATGGATGGAGGATGGAGCTTTACCATGCTGTGCATTCATATCAGTGGGCAGAGAGCGTGGGGCAGTGTTATATTTTTATATGTTTATGTTTTTTGTTAGCCATATAAAAAAATGGAAATAGTCTGCTGAAATGTATTATCAAAAACAGAAAAATATAAAAGTGTACTTTTAATAATTACATTTAATAATGTAATTTTAATAATTAGCAAAATTGCAAACAGTATATTCTATAAGAATTTTGTAAAAATAAATTGCAATACTAACTGTAAGCAAAATTATTCATTATTAATAATAATAATAATAATTGCAACAACAACAACATCCGCAATAATAATAATAATAATAATAATAATAATAATAATAATAATAATAACTGTAACAAAAACAACAACAACAACAACAACAACAATAATAATAGTATGTGTAATAATAGTAATACTACTACTACTACTACTACTAATAATAATAATAATAATTGTAACAACAACAACAACAACAACAATAATAATAATAGTATGTGTAATAATAGTAATAATAATAATAATAATAATAATAATAATAATAATAATAATAATAATAATAATAATAATAATAATAATAATAATTGTAACAACAACAACAACAACAACAACAACAGTAATAATAAAAATAGTAATGTGTAATAATAATAAAAACAATAATAATAACAATAACACTAATAATAATAATAATAATAATAATAATAATAATAATAATAATAATAATAATTGTAACAACAACAACAACAACAACAGTAATAATAAAAATAGTAATGTGTAATAATAATAAAAATAATAATAATAATTGTAACAACAACAACAACAACAACAACAACAGTAATAATAAAAATAGTAATGTGTAATAATAATAAAAATAAAAATAATAATAACAATAACAATACCACTAATAATAATAATAATAATAATAATAATAATTGCAACAACAACAACAACATCCGCAATAATAATAATAATAATAATAATAATAATAATAATAATAATAATAATAATAACTGTAACAACAGCAACAACAACAATAATAATAGTATGTGTAATAATAGTAATAATAATAATAATAATAATAATAATAATAATAATTGTAACAACAACAACAACAACAACAACAACAACAACAACAGCAACAACAGTAGTAATAAAAATGTTAATGTGTAATAATAAAAATAATAATAACAATAACAATAGCACTAATAATAATACTAATAATAATACTATTAATAATAATAATAATAATAATAATAATAGTAACAACAACAACAACAACAACAGTATTCATAAAAATAGTAATGTGTAATAATAATAATAATAATAATAATAATAATAACAATAACACTAATAATAATAATAATAATAATAATAATAATAATAATAATAATACCTTTAAAAATAATATGTTTATTTAAATCATGGGCTAAATGAAGGCTTCTGGAGCAATGTGCCTGTGGGCGCTGATGGATAGAGGATGGAGGTTTTACCATGCTGTGCATTTATATCAGCGGGCAGAGAGTGTGGGGCAGTGATGGGCAGACTGGCGGATGCAGTAAATACAGCTTTATGCATGAGAAATTACTGCTTCTCAATTGAGGGCCATTCCAAATATCATATTCAGAGCTTGTTCTGTTCTAGATATATCGAAATAGCTGGAGTGAATGGATGAGGCAGTTCTTTTCAATCAGTCAGGAACCTACAGCGCAGGCTGATTCATAAAGCTTTTGGGTTTTTTTGTGAAATGTGACCACTGTGATCCTATTCCAGTATGAATGACTTTATGCAGCCATTCCATTGTGTTTTGGAAAAATTACAAACAGTATGCAATCTCTGTCCTGAACAAATGATTGTAATGATTGTTACACAATTATTTTAACAAAGCAAACATTCTGGTAAATAACCCAAAGGTAAATAATACAAAGAATAAAAACTATACAATATGAGCAACCAATTTAGAGAAGAAAAACAATGTGACCAATCGGATTCCTGAACAAATGACTCTTTTGAAAAGGCAAAACACAGCCAGTTTTGTCCAGGCAATCCTGAATTTGATCTTTTAATGAATCAAGAACAGAGTTTAGTTCTTTTCTCAAGCAAATGAGCCAAGAGAATCAAATACAGATAGCGATACTAGTGTTGTTTGATTCGGCTGCTGCTTAAATGACTCTTAAAAGTTGGTTCTTTTGTAATGAATCATAAACATGTGCTACCAGTGTTGTCCCCCAATCCTAATTAAACTGATTTTGTAAGATAATTCTTGTAAGATGAACTTGACAGCTTTAGTGAATCAAAACATTCAGTGTTACCAATGCATCTGATTAATGAACAAGTGATTCTTCTGAAACTATTTTTAGTGAAAAGGCAAAGCATGGCCAGTTTTGTCCAACCGTTTCCAATCAAATAACTTTCACAAACTGGTCTGTATTAGTGAATCAAAAGCATGCAGAGCTACCAGTGTTGTTTGATTCAGTTTCTGCTTATATGACTCTTTTATACGGTTCGTTTGGAACACGCAGTGCTACCAGTGTTATTTGATTCAGTTGCTGCTTATATGACTCCCTTAAAGTTGGTTATTTTGTAACACATCATAAACATAGTCTACTAGTGTTGTCCAACTAATTCCTTATTAAGCTAATCTTGTTAAATGATTCTTGTAAGACAAACCAGTAAGCTTTAGTGACTCTATTATGGCCAGTTTTGTCCAGCCAATTCTAATAAAATGACCCTTACAAACTGGTTCGTATAAGTGAATCAAAAAACATGCATCGCTACCAGTGTTGTTTGATTCAGTTGCTGATTATATGACTGTTAAATGTTGATTCTTTTTGTAATGAATCATAAACACGTACTACCAGTAATGTCCAACCAATTCCTAATTAAATTATCGTTGAAAGATGAACCAGTCAGCTTTAGTGAATCAGAACATTCAATGTGACCAATCTGAATACTGAACAAATGATTCTTTTAAAACAAAGGCAAAGTATGGCCAGTTTTGTCCAATGTAATTTTTTTCCTGAAAAAATTGAATAAGTGAATCAAAAGCATGCAGCGCTGAATGTGTTGTTTGATTTAGTTTCTGCTTATATGACTCTTTTATATGGTTCTTTAGGAACAAATCATAAACACGCAGTGCTACCAGTGTTATTTGATTCAGTTGCTGCTTATATGACTCCCTTAAAGTTGGTTATTTTGTTACACATCATAAACATATTCTACTAGTGTTCTCCAACTAATTCCTCATTAAGCTAATCTTGTTAAATGATTCTTGTAAGACAAACCAGTAAGCTTTAGTGAATCAAAAGATTCAATGTGATTAATAAATCTGATTACTGAACAAATGATTCTTCTGAAGCAACTTTTAGTGAGAAGGCAAAGTATGGCCAGTTTTGTCCAGCCAATTCTAATGAAATGACTCTTACAAACTGGTTCGTATAAGTGAATCAAAAAAACATGCATTGAACCAGTGTTGTTTGATTCAGTTGCTGATTATATGACTCTTAAATGTTGATTATTTTTTGTAATGAATCATAAACACATACTACCAGTGATGTCCAACCAATTCCTAATTAAATTATCGTTGTAAGATGAACCAGTCAGCTTTAGTGAATCAAAACATTCAATGTGACCAATCTGAATACTGAACAAATGATTCTTTTGAAACAAAGGCAAAGTATGGCCAGTTTTGTCCAATGTAATTTTTTTCCTGAAAAAATTGAAGAAGTGAATCAAAAGCATGCAGCGCTACATGTGTTGTTTGATTTAGTTTCTGCTTATATGACTCTTTTATATGGTTCTTTTGGAACAAATAATAAACACACAGTGCTACCAGTGTAGTTTGATTCAGTTTCTGCATATATGTCTTTTTTGGTGGAACAATTCCTAAACATGCAGTGCTACCAGTGTTGTTTGATTCATTTGCTGCTTTTTTGACTCTTTTATATGGTTCTTGTGGAACAAATCCTAAACACACAGTGCTAGTGTTATTTGACTCAGTTGTTGCTTAAATGACTCTTTTATAAGTTTCTTTTTCGAACAACTCATAAACAATCAGTGCTACCAGTGTTGTTTGATTCAGTTGCTGCTTATATGACTCTTATATATGGTTCTTTTGGAACAAATCCTAAACACTCAGTGCTACCAGTGTTGATTGATTCAGTAGTTGCTTATATGACTCTTTTATAAGTTTCTTTTGGAACAAATCCTAAACACCCAGTGCTACCAGTGTTGTTTGATTCACCCTGCTGAAAAATCCAGCTTAAACCAGCCTAAGCTGGTTGGCTGGTTTTAGCTGGTCGACCAGCCTGGTTTCCAGCCATTTCCAGCCTGGTCTTAGCTGGTCAGGCTGGGAGTTGACCAGCTAAAACCAGCTTGGCCAGCCAAAACTAGCTATGTCCAGCTTAAACCAGGCTGGTCAAGCTGGTTTTAGCTGGTTTAAGCTGGTCATTTTCCAGCCCGACCAGCTTAGACCAGGCTGGAAATGGCTGGAAACCAGCGTGAAAATGGCCAAAACCCCTCTAAAACCAGGCTGGTCGACCAGCTAAAACCAGCCAACCAGCTTAGGCTGGTTTAAGCTGTTTTTTTTCAGCAGGGCAGTTGTTGCTTATATGACTCTTTTATATGGTTCTTTTGGAACAAATCCTAAACACCCAGTGCTACCAGTGTTGTTTGATTCAGTTGTTGCTTATATGACTCTTTTATATGGTTCTTTTGGAATAAATCCTAAAAAAGCAGTGCTACTACTGTTGTTTGATTTAAGCCATCTCTAATAATACTGTGAAAATTAATTAAAGCTCTTTTGCAACTTAAAAACAACCTAACAAACAAACAAACAAATAAACAAAAAACAAGAACAAAAACATCTCCACCACTATCTGAAGAGTCTTACCAATGCAGTGCTCCAAAGACACTTCCTTTAAATACACACACATACACACACGCTTCCTAACTGGAAGGAAATGGGAATATGGGAAATGGCTGGAGAGGGCTAATACTCTGTGTTTTGGAGTGTGTGTGTGTTCTGTAGAGCCTCTGATTAGACTCTTCCACTGGCTGAGAGTCATTTCTGTCATGATTCACCGAGGGTGAGTGTGTTGGAGAGCGTCAGGCCTTCGCATCTCTGTTATTGCGAGATGAAATAGAGCAAGGGGTTTTGTGGACCGCCGGCGCCGTTGGAGGGTAAACAAATTACCTCCGAATGAGATGAAAACATTACAGAGACCATAATGATCCCTGGCTCATCAGTTTGAGTCTGTCTATTCCCCAGCACTTAAACAAGCACAGCCATAATCCAATCCGTCTAAAGGGACTGCTGAACCTTGTCAAGGTGTGAAGAACAAGTGCAAACAGAAGAGCCGCCGCCGATGCTTCTAGGATTGGCTAAACATTTACTTAATAGACTGAGAAAATATGTATTGGATAACAAATGCCATCTAGGGGGTTTTATTCTGAATGATCTCTTCAGATTTTAGGAATATCGATTTGTGAATGCGAGAGCAGGATTTCTCAAAGCTATAAATAAACACAGCATATGAGGACATTTTACAAGAAAATGCACTCTTTCTACTTAAGATTAATGTAATTTAAAAAAAAAAAATGTTATTTTTTGGGTGGAAAGGCAAAGTATGGCCTGTTTTGTTCAACTAATTCTAATTAAATGACTCTTTGGTTCATATTAGTGAATCAAAAACATGCAGTGCTACCAGTGTTGTTTGATTCAGTTACTGCTTATATGACTCTTAAAAGTTGATTCTTTTTATAACGAATCATATTTTTTTTTTTTTGTTACCAGTGTTGTCCAACCAATACTTAATTAAATTAATCTTGTAAGATGATTTGAGTAAGATGAAACAGTCAGCTTTAGTGAATCAAAACATTAATGGCTCTAATTTAATGATCTAGGCACAGACTAAAGCCGTCTTTCCACTGCACACGACATTTGGACACGACTGTCGGAAGACGCCCCCTTGTGGCTGTCGCGCAGAATTTTCTGTTTTGTCGTGCATCATGGGAGAGATGCTGTTCTCACAGTGTCTGAAATAAAGGAGTGCAAAAGCAAGAGCCTTTATTCACCATGATTGAATGAATGCAATACGAGAAAAGAGTTAAAAAGAGCATCTGCAGTGCGAGGATAAAGAACAAGCCTCCTCCATTCAGCCTCTGTACTTTCTCTTTACTTTACTTTTAGGCCCAATCCCAATTCTATTTTTGTACCCCTACCCCTTCCCCTTCCCCTTGGGCCTTACAACCGAGGGTTAAGGGGAAGGGCTTCAAAACTTACCCCTAAGAATTGGGACAGCACTTCAACACCTGCACACGTCACCAGATGTCATCACGATCTCTTGCTTCATATGAGATCAGACGATCGCGACTGCTGTAGTTATTCCAGTAGTGTTATTTTGTGGTGTTTATCTTCAGGAAATCACTGAAGGCATATATTATGTTATCATAGCAATCTAATGTGGCAATAAGATCGTAACTGTACTGTGTATTTACACAGTGGCCGTATTCATCTATGTAAACACACCAAAACAACATTACCATTATAGCAGACACTGTAAAAAGCTCATTTTCAGCCACTAGACTGCTCTGACAGGGTATTCGAGTGTTATCAAGTGTCAGAATGTTGTAGGACTGCTGTACAGGAGTTATTATTAGGGATTATAGATCGCGAAATTTAGCGTTTTTTTTTTTCCGTTTTTTTTAAAAGCATGACCGTAAAACATGAACGCGGTTATGATTATAATAAAACATGTGTTTGTTTGTCGTAAAAATTTGTAATAATGACAAAAATTACAAATTTGTGGATCTTCTTACTTCCGGGTTCAGCTATACTGCCGTTGTGGCAGGTGTATTCTGGGAAATATTCTTACTCCTCCGTTTCAAGTGTGCTCCTGAAAAATCTTCGTTCGAAGGGGTGTATACCCCTTGCCCTTAGCCCTACGCCTTCAAGCTAAAGAAAATTGGGACACCCCTACCCCTTGGCGGGCACGCGCAAAATGAGGGGTAGGGGTAAGGGGAAGGGCTAAGGGGTAGAATTGGGATTGGGCCTTACTCTTTACTCCTTTACTTTCGTGGATAAGGAAACTATTTCTAAATGCAGTTCTAATTTCCAGCAAAGGAATAAATGAACAATAATAACAAAAAACTGAGTTATATCCAAACACACGTCCTGTTCTTATGCTCCATGTGGCAATGCAGACGTCTCCAAAACCCCACAGGTAGACAAATCTAAACTAGTTTTCAATAAAAACAAATATGAATATGTATATAATAAATAATACTACTACTAATAATAACAACATTATACAAATGCAAGTTGTCATGCATAAACTGAAAAAAGCCCCCCGACATGAAGAAGGCATGGAGGCTTTTATAATTAAGTAGAAAATAATCATTTTTGTAACATTTTAATCCTTTAATTTTTTTTTTTCATATGTACTGTAAAGATAGTTGCGGTTTTCTGTATATCCTGTGTGTATTAAGCAATGTGTAAGTATTTGAACCCACATAGTCTCATAAATAACTCACTCTGCTCTGGACTTTAGACCAGCTTTTATTTTGTCAATGGCGTGGTCTATTTCAGTTCATCAAAATAGCAATGCGCCTTAACACACCTCCTTTATAGACCAGCGTACGCATGAGTCCACAAAGGCACAAAACATGAAAATTAGGGTTGTGCTGGTCTTAAAATAGCAACAAATCGCGCCAAACACATCTTGCACCTTATTGCGCCGGGTGTATGATATAATCAATCTGATTACTGAACAAGTGATTCTTCTGAAACATTTTTTTTTAAAGGCAAAGTATGGCCAGTTTTGTCTGAGCAATTCTAAAATGACTCTTTGGTTCATATTAGTGAATCAAAAACATGCAGTGCTGTCCATGTTTTTTTGATTCAGTTGCTGTTTATATGACTCTTAAAACTTTTTCTAATGAATCATGAACGTGTGCTATCAGTGTTGTCCTACTAATACCTAATTAAGCTAATCTTGTAAGAAGATTTGTGTAAGATGAATCAGTCTGCGTTAGTGAATCAAAACATTAAATGTGAACAAGTGATTCTTCTGAAACAATTTTTAGAGAAATGGCAAAGTATGGCCAGTTTTGTTCAAACAATTCTAATTAAATGACTCTTACAAACTGGTTCATATTAGTGAATCAAAAACATACTGCGCTACCAATGTTGTTTGATTCGGTTGCTGCTTATATGACTCTTAAAAGTTGGTTCTTTTTTTAATGAATCATAAACATGTGCTATCAGTGTTGTCCAACCAATACCTAATTAAACTGATCTTCTAAGAAAATTTGTGTAAGATGAATCAGTCTGCACTAGTGAATCAAAACATTAAATGAGATCAAGTGATTCTTCTAAAACAACTTTTAGTGAAAAGGCAAAGTATGGCCAGTTTTGTCTGAGCAATTCTAAAATGACTCTTTGGTTCATATTAGTGAATCAAAAACATGCAGCGCTGTCCGTGTTTTTTGATTCAGTTGATGCCTATATGACTCTTAAAAACTTTTTCTAAGGAATCATAAACGTGTGCTATCAGTGTTGTCCAACCAATACCTAATTAAGCTAATCTTGTAAGAAGATTTCTCTGAGATGAATCAGTCTGCGTTAGTGAATCAAAACATAAAAGGTGAACAAGTGATTATTCTGAAACTATTTTTAGTGAAAAGGCAAAGTATGGCCAGTTTTGTTCAAACAATTCTAATTAAATGACTCTTACAAACTGGTTCATATTAGTGAATCAAAAACATACTGCGCTACCAATGTTGTTTGATTCGGTTGCTGCTTATATGACTCTTAAAAGTTGGATCTTTTTTTAATGAATCATAAACATGTGCTATCAGTGTTGTCCAACCAATACCTAATTAAACTGATCTTCTAAGAAAATTTGTGTAAGATGAATCAAGTCTGCACTAGTGAATCAAAAAATTAAATGTGAACAAGTGATTCTTCTGAAACTATTTTTAGTGAAAAGGCAAAGTATGGCCAGTTTTGTTCAAACAATTCTAATTAAATGACTCTTACAAACTGGTTCGTATTGGTGAATAATAAACATACTGCGCTACCAATGTTGTTTGATTCGGTTGCTGCTTATATGACTCTTAAAAGTTGGTTCTTTTTTAAATGAATCATGAACATGCGCTACCAGAATATATTGTTGAATTTTTGAAAAGGTTCAATGCATTTCCCCCCCAAAAATGTGTCAAAATAAGATTTGTCACCAACATTAATTCCATTTGCTGAAACACAGGGAAAGTTGTGGCCAAATTAAGATGCAAAATCACTCCAAAGTGGGCAGCACGATCGCCTCACAGCAAGAAGGTCACTGGTTCGAGCCCCGGCTGGGTCAGGTAGCATTTCTGTCTGTTTGCATGTTCTCCCCATGTTGGCGTGGGTTACCTCAGGGTGCTCCGGTTTCCCCAACAGTCCAAACACATGTGCTATAGGTGAATTAAATAAACTAAATTGACTGTAGTGTATGTGTGAATGCAAGAGTGTATGGATGTTTCCCAGTGTTGTGTTGCAGCTGAAAGGGCATCCACTGCGTAAAAC
>LR812536.1:63289611-63327111 GCA_903798195.1 Danio kyathit | reverse complement strand
AAAGCAGTACAGCCATGGGAAGAGAATGGAGGAATCTGTTGCCTCCACTTCACTGTTCTCCACGCTCGACTGCCCGTGCAGCTGGCGGTCTCGAATGCAGAGAAGATGAGGAAAGGAGGAAGGGTCTGCATGAGCATCCAAGCGCAACACTGCCAGATGTGACCGAAGCGTCGCAGGGCTCCAAACATGCCCTGGATTCCTCCACCAGAGTGGGCGAACTTAAGCTTATTCTTTACCCATTTCTCTACATCCCCCTCTTGACTGACCTACATATGTTTTCCTGCCGCTTGAGGTGGTTTGGAGGGGGATAAAATAGACCCCTGTTTTGCTGTCCGAGTGGACACAGCAGGTGGTGCAGAGCTGCAAATAGATCACTGGGAAGGAGATATTAACCTTCCTGACCAGAACTCACTGTCCCATTAGTGACCACCTAGCTTATGAGATTGCCTCTTCTGGCAGGGCATCATGGTGGCTCAGTGGGTAGCACGATCACCTCACATAAAGAAGGTCGCTGGTTTGAGCCCCGGCTGGGCCAGTTGGCTTTTCTGTGTGGAGTTTGCATGTTCTCCGTGTTGGCGTGGGTTTCCTCTTGGTGCTCCAGTTTCCCCCACAGTCCAAAGACATGCGCTATAGGTGAATGAATAAACTAAATTGACCTTAGTGTATGTGTGAGAATGCAAGGGTGTATGGGTGTTTTCCAGTGTTGGGTTGCTGCTGGAAGGGCATCCGCTGTGTAAAACATGCACTGCATAGGTTGGCGGTTAGTTTCGCTGTGGCGACCCCTGATTAATAAAGGGACTAATAATTAATAAAGCTGAAAAGAAAATGAATGAATAAATGAATGAATAAATGAATGAATCAAATTCATGTTATGATACAAATATACTGTAAGAAGAAGTAACGCTGGCTGTAGCTAAACTATGTGATTCCTTATTTTTATCTATGTGGGTGAGGAAACACCTTGTCTCCATGTCATCCAAGAATAAATCACCATTTTTTTTCACCTCTCTGACATTACTAAATTGGGAAAACGCTAGTGACTGTGTAAAAAAGAAGAGAAAAATACAATCTCTCCAATCCCATGTTGTTAATTTAATTGGCTTGGTAAGATTGGTAAGATTTATCATCATCACAGTTAATAAATAAAACTTACAAAACATGTATATGCGCAATAATAGTATTGTATAGCTTCTATATATGAGCAATATCACATGAGTATATCGGCACTGGTGGGAGGCGTTGGCTCAAGGCTGCAGGCTGAGTGCCTTAAGGCCGATTTATACTTCTGCGTCAGGCGCACGTGTATGCTACGGCTCAGCCTACGCGTGGACGCATAGCCCCTCGCCGTGGCCGTCGGCGTCGTTGACGTGCACCTCTCAAAAAATGTAACGCGTATGCGTAGCGCAAGCTTTGTGATTGGTCGGCTTGGTAGCACTGACGAGAGTGGGCGGAGGTGAGAGCAGCGCGCCCGATGCAGCGAGTGTTTACAAGTGTGGAGTCCCGTGAAGGAGCTCCGGATGGAGACTGTTGTTTTGTGTTTACCTTATGATTAAAGTTGTTGCACCTCCGCCGGTTCCCGCCTCAAAATGAGCGAATTTAAGCCACTTGTACATTAAGGAAGTGTTCAGGGAAAACTAAACACCAGCGAAGAAACTCGACACAGAGAAACATAAACACCTACTGCCAGCTAGCGTTTCGGAAGTGTTATTGCAGAGAAACAGAAACGGAGCGCACAAGTATAAATGCACTGCTAGGCTTGCGCCGTGAGTTACGCCGATCACTTGACGCAGAAGTATAAACCAGGCTTTAGTGTCCCACCAGTGACGATATACAGCCATATCGCACTGCTACTCATGTGTAATATTGTGTTTATACAACAGTTCTACGGCCTAATCGTGTATATAAAAAAGAAATTCAAACACAGAGAGTCGAAAATCCTTTTGAAAAAGGAACTACTTTCTTCCACCACTCATTCACATCTGCAGCTGACATCAGAACAGCAGAAACCGTTGCTACTACACAAACGTCACTTTAGCGCTAGTGTTTGAATGATTCTCTAGCGTAATGTCTAAAGTGATGACAAAACAGGTGATTTTGCTCACATTTTAAGGCAAAATAAGTCTACAGAGATTTTCCAGTATTTCTCTGTTGCAATCGGGAGATCACAATAATTAACCCTGAAAAAGCCAAAGCAAAGCAAACATTACCAGATTACTATGATATAAATACAGCACTGCAACATACAAAAGAAAGAAATAGACTTAGAAAGCCACCTGTTTTATAAAGATTTGTTCAGCTGTAGTTAGAAATTACGCTGAGTGTTTTTTTTTTTCCTCTAAGGGATTTTTATGTGGTCTCTGTTGCCATCTTATGGCGGAACGTCAACCCTCTTTGCTATACTCAATGACAGGCTGATAGCTGTCGATGCACTGAATCTCCGAAAATATGAATATTTATAATAGGCACTATTTATAGTACTATTTTTATTTACCCTTATTAATAAACTGCATAGCTGCAATCTAAATAACTACATTCTTACCTAAAAAAAGCCTCAAAAGTACATTAGGTTGTCTAACAGCTGCAATATTTGTCAAACTGTAGTGAGTTTATTGATCTGCTGTCACTATATGTGGGTGGAGTAATACACAAGGGTGAAGAGGTTGTACGAGTGCTGATATTGCAGAATATTGCACAGCTAATCAAATTGAAGAACCAGACATATATACTTACTGATTCGTGATCAATAAACGTAGCTTGTGTGGACGCTACTACACTACTTGACAAAAAAAATTGCTTCGCTACTGAAAAGCTATTTGATTTAGAAAGTGGCGACGCTACTGCCACGCTACTGAGAATGACTACTTGTAATGACACTACTGCCCAACACTGTATCTATATATATATATATATATATATATATATATATATATATATATATATATATATATATATATATATATATATATATAGTTAAAGTCAGAATTATTAGCCCCCCTTTGATTTTTTTCTTTTTTAAATTTTTCTCAAATGAGAAAATAACAGAGCAAGGAAATTTTCACAGTATGTCTGATAATATTTTTTCTTCTGGAGAAAGTCTTATATGTTTTATTTCGAGTAGAATAAAAGCAGTTTTTAATTTTTTTAAAACCATTTTAAGGTCAAAATTATTAGCCCCTTGTCAAAATTATTAGCCCCTTTAAGCTATATTTTTTTTATAGTCTACAGAACAAACCATCATTATACAATAACTTGCCTAATTACCCTAACCTGCCTAGTTAACCTAATTAACCTAGTTAAGCCTTTAAATGTCACTTTAAGCTGTATAGAAGTGTCTTGAAAAACATATTGTAAAATATTATTTACTGTCATCATGGCAAAGATAAAATAAATCACTTATTAGAAATGAGTTATTAAAACTATTATGATTAGAAATGTGTTGTAAAAATCTGCTCTTTGTTAAACAGAAATTGGGGGAAAAAAATAAACAGGGGGGCTAATAACTTCAACTGTATATGCAGACATGTTGAATTTATTAACCGTATTTAATGCAAGTACCTGTACATTATAAGTAACTAATGAGCTCTATGCACAGCTAGAGTTTTAAAGCCAACGATAAACTTCCGGTAAAAGCTTAATGTGACTCTTTTCAATTTCACAAGGTTGTTTTTACAGCATCAATGTTTTAATGTAATTAAAATACATTCAGTTAAATAGACTTAAGCATTCATTTAGTTGTTCAAGCGTAAAACGAGATGAAAGACCGAGTAACCACTAGCGCCGTCAGTAGCAAATTCCATTGAAAATACTGGGGTAAAATAAACGGTCATATTTTAAAGATATGGCAGGGGGAAATGGAATTTAATGCAGTGCTTCTTGTCCGATCTAAGACCCACTTCATATCCTATATCTAACAGGCAGTGAAGATTGGTGAATTTTAAAGAAAACAGATCTTAAACGTGACTATTTTGTAATGGAAAGACAGTTCATCGGAAGCCCTTTGGCTGCCTGGCTGAAAGTCTGTGTGCATATAATCCGGTAAATTACCTATGAATGAAAAATAACCCCTTACTTTATTTTTTATTTGTTCGTGGAAAAGTAATCTAATTACATAAACTAGTTACTTTGAAACGAATTCCACCCAACACTGCGCCAAGTGCTCAAGTGGACGGGTCAGTCAACTACTGCACGCAGTGGACAATGCATAAACACACCTCTACTTACAGGAAACACACATAAAAGACCAAAGATGCATTCACACACTCAGTATTCCAGTAACGTGACGAGGCAAGCACAAACTTGACGTCTCTGTATAGCCTGGAAGCGAGTCTGCTGCGATTCACAGCAGTGAGATAAAATCCTCTGTCTACAGTCTCAACAAGCTTACCTGAATAATCTACAGCCGACGTTCACAGCAAACACACACACACACAAAACACACTCATACGAATAAAGTAGCTCACAGCGCAGGGAAACGACAGAATGAGAAACGCGGCGGTGTCCGGGCAAGCCTGCTATAGCCTTCAAAGACGAAGGGCCCGATATATTTATAAGAATTGTTAGCGCATCTTTGCAGTCGTTGATTTAATAATAGCTCATTGGAGCCGACAGATTTTGCCAGGGAGAATTTGTATAAATCAATCTACGGACTCGTGTTTAGCTTTTAACAAGCCATTCATCACATTTTCCTGGAGGCAGGACTGAGGTATGACTGATTTGTTTACTAATCCATGGAATTCGCGCGCATTAAAAGACGTCCTGCTGGATTCTGCCAATTAATTATTTCCTCCCCGTCTGTTTAATTTAGCATTAATCTAGAAAATGTCATATTTTAGGAGGTATCAGTATGTGTACAAGCACACTGACATGTCCGTGGCTAAATCAATAGAGAAATAGCCTCCAGAAGAAAGGTAGAGTAAGAGTTCCTACTTCAATAGGAAAGTACAAAATGACATCTTTTCATAAGTCAGTGGGTCATTTGAATGAGTCTGTGTAATTAGATTCCATTAGGTTCATGTAGCACACGTAGATTCAATATGTTCCTTGTGGTGATTACATATACAACACGTTCTTGTGTTCATACACTGCTTGAAAGAGCTGAACAGACAATACTTTAAATACATATATTTAGGGCTTAATTTGTGCCGGAACACGCCGGATCCGGCACCTCTGAAATCTGATCCGATCCCCCTCCTCAACCGGCCTCCTCCCCCGTCCGCTGTTCACTTTCACTTTCTTCCGCAATTCCCCAACCCTCTTTGCCTTCGTCTGCGACAACCCCCCACTTTTCATTTTCATTCTTCGTCTGCGACACCCCTCCGCCATCCAACGTCCCCTCCTCCTCCCCCCAAGCTCTACACTTTTGTGCGCGACACCTCTCCATCCTCGGGTAACATGCCGGATCCGTTACCCCGATCTGTTCCGAGACCTCGCAATTACTGTATATAAATTTTTACATACTTTCATGTTTGCAAAAAACCTGACACATATTTTATGAAATAAATTTGTTGATTGGCTTATTATACATTAATTGCACAGCCAAAGTCTGAAAAATAAATAAATAAATAAATAAAATAAAATAACATTAAAAGATAAAAAAAATATATATTTTATTTTAATTAAACAATCATTTTAAACATAAAATGCAATACAATAAAATGATTGAAATTAAAAATTGAAAATTAAACAAGAAAAAAGAAAATTAAAAATACTCAAATAATTCAGAAATTTAAACAAAATAAAATAATTAAGAATTGTTAACATGAAATAAATAATCAAAATAATTACTAAAAAAATAATTAAACAAAATACAATGCAAACATAAAATTGAAAAAAATGTAAAATTATTAACAAATGGAAAAAAAAAATGATTAAGTATTTAAAAAAAAAAAATTCAAAAACTTTAAACATAAAAAAAACAAACAAAAAACAAGAATTTTAAACATAAAATACAATACAAACATACAATAAAATAATAAAAATAATGGAATAAAAGAGTTTTAAACAAAATAAAAAATAAAGCATTAATAAAACAAGAATTTTAAACAAAATACACAAAATACTAAATAAACATTTAATAAAATAATAGTAAACAAATTAATTAAATTATTATAAATTAAATTAAATTAAATTAAATTAAATTAAATATAAAATAAAATAAAATAAAATAAAATAAAATAAAATAAAATAAAATAAAATAAAATAAAATAAAATAAAATAAAATAAAACTAACAGTTTTGGGCCTGTATTTTGAAAATACCACAGTAATTTGTGAGTAATTCTCCATTTAGACATTCTGTTGACAACAAGCAATTTGCCCAATAATCCTCAATAGAGCATTCAGACTGTTTGGCTAGGATTAGTAAAATAACTTGAAATGCACTTGCAAATGTATTTATAGGCAGTAGTTTCGCATATATTATGTAGGCAGTGTACTAATACTCTCACAACTCTCACTAATACTCTCACAACATTTAGTTACCATCTCCATACAGTGGTTTTGACGGAAAATTTAAATAAATAAATAAATAAATAAATAAATAAATAAATAAATATTTTTTTTAAAAGAAAAGAAAATGACATCCAATTCTCTGAGGACTTTTTCTGAGTAAAGTATAACTAAGTTAGAACACACACACGCACGCACGCACGCACACACACACACACACACACACACACACACACACACACACACACACACACACACACACACACACACACACACACACACACACACACACACACACACACACACACACACACACACACATACAGTAGATCAAGAAAGCGAGAGGGTGGTAAGTGTTCCACTGAAATGAGTATTGATTAAGCAGTACACTGAGATTTACAGCGGAATGAGCAATATGAGGCCTCTTCTCCAACTGCAGACAAGGCACACATCAGGACAGCTGCAGAGTTCAGCATGACTGCCAGTGTGACTCCCATTATACAGTCCTGCCAGCAAGAAAACCCGTCATCTCTCCACTGAGACAGCTCATTGCAATATTGATAGCTGATGTCAACCATTGTATTTTTGAGCGTACATGTTTGTGACTGTCTAGCGCTGGAGTTTGGAAATACAGGACATTTGTCTCCTAACTAGACTCCCTTTGGAGACAGCAATCTTTAGGGCCAATCTGTCAATGCTAACCAGTCAAACCCAGACCCCCGAGTGACACTCGCCAGTCTCTTTGTGCCCCTGACTGTGGATATAGACAGCAGATTATTTTAGTACTCGATTTTTTTTGTCTTCCTTACTTGTTCTCCATCTTTGACATTTGTTCTCATATTTGCTACACCTTTCTCTATGAGGCTTCTTGTGTCTTGGTGGGTTACTCATAAAAAAAAATACACTAAAATAAGTTTAACCATAAAACAGATAAATAAAAAATTAAATAAAACAATAAATAAAACAATAAATTAAAATTTTAAATAATTTAATTAAGAATTTTAAACAAAAAATAAAATAAAAAAAATAAAATAAAATAACAAATAAGAATTTTAAACAAAAAATTTAAATATATTTAAATAAAATAAGAATGTTAAACATTAAATAAAAAAATATTAAATAAAATATTAAAAATAATTAAGAATTGTAAACAAAATTAAAAATAAATAAAAATAATATAATTATTTTTTTAACAAAATATAATAATAATAATAATGAGAAGAAGAAGAAGAATTTTTAAAATGAAATAAAATAAAATAATGTAATTAAAAAATGTATATCATTTCAAATGAAAAATAAATAATAATAAAATATGAATAATTAAAAATTTAAATATAAAATTAAAAAATTAAAAAAATAAAGTATTATAATTAAGAATTTTAAACATAAAATAAAAAATAAATAAAAATAAAATAAAATAATGTAATTAAGAATTTTAAACAAAGTAAAAAAAAAATAAAGTAAAATAGAATAACATAAAAATGTTAACATAAATAAAAAATAAATAAAATATTATAATTAAGAATTTTAAACAAATAAAAAAAATAAAAATAAAATAAATTTATATAATAATTTTTTAAGCATAAAATAATAAAATAAAAATTAAATATTATAATTAACAATTTTAAACATTAAATTGAAAATAAATAAAAATAATATAAAATAATATAATTAAGAATTTTAAACATAAAATACAACATTTTTGAAAAAAATAAACATAAAATAAAAAAAGCTAAATAAAATAATAAAAATAATTAAGAATTATAAAATAAAATAAAATAAAATAAAATAAAATAAAATAAAATAAAATAAAATAAAACAAAATGCACTGTACTCTTTGTGCCCGACTGGCACAAAGTTTTTTTCCCTCCAACTTGTTCTCCATATGACATATGAGTTTTCATATCTGCTGCACCTTTCTCTAAGAGGCTTCTTGTGTCTCGGTGGGTTACTTGTGACAGTCTTCTCCATCCACTCGTCTCTAATGGAGTTCATCTTCATTTGCTTTGCATGTTTTTCTATGTGTGAAAGATGTAGTGTTGACTTGAAGAAGAGAGGTCTTCGGTGCACTTCAACGCTGTGCATAATCACCCATGAGTACTTGAGAGTTATTCATTGAAGAAATCCTTCAAATTAGGTCATGTAACATTTAACATTTCATAATGAACCTGGTGTGTTTAAGACATGTCAATGTAAGGAGTAAAATCTTGTAAATAAAGCATTAAAGGGGACCTAGTATGCCCCTTTTTACAGTCTCTGATGTCCAATGATAAGTATGCATGAGAAGTTTCAGCGCAAAAGACCACACAAATAATGTTCTATAACTGCCCCCTGATCAAAATTGTGTTGTTTTGGTGACTGTCACTTTAAATTCAAATGAGATTGTGCTCTTTTCAAAAGAGGGTCGAGCTACAAATGTCTATACATCAGCAAAGGGGCAGATTGTCACAAGTGGGCGGGGCTTTCCCCCTCTGGTGAGATGAACAAAGAATATTTCTGCAGACTGTTACTAGAGAAAGCTCCCGACTGGATGATAGCCACTAGAGCAAGCTCCTGATTGGTTAATGTGGTGCGAATATACGCCAAAGTTATTATTTTTTTAATTCGAGCGATTCACGTGAATCACATGTTAAGTCTGTCAATTGGCCGAAACGCTCAACTCACGATATGTCATTCACTCGAACTGCATCAGCACCTCATTCATGTGAACAGCACTGCATGATGTCTAATCAAGTCTTTGCATTGACTTAACATAAATAATCACAAATGGTTTGAATGCACCATTAGATCCTGGCTATATTCACACACTACTGCCACACAACTGTGTTTAAACTCCTTATAAAGGTTTCTATAATAGGTCATCTTTAAAGTTTAACACACTCTCCCTCTTGTGTTTCAGGAGTGAATGCAGTGTTTTCTCAGCAGCCTCAGGACTTGGTAGTTGTGGCCGGTCAGCCTGTTACGCTACCCTGCTCCATCCCTGGTTACCATGGTGTTGTACTTTGGCTCAGAGATGGCCTCGCTTTGGGAGTTGGAAGAGACCTTTCAGGTAAAACTCAATCATTAATAACTGATATAGACATATGTAACTGCTTAATTTATGATTTTGATGCTGGTGACCGTTCAAGTGTAACAGAATATTCTCGACAAATGCATCAGAGGGGATTTTCTGAACTTTTTACTCAATAAAAAGCTTTGCTGGTGGGCATCAACCATCTTTGAAAAAAGACTCTTGATCATCTAGTGTTACCAGCTGTAAAAGAAAGACTGTCCATCAACACTGGCAAGTGTAGAAGGTAGGTGTAGAAGGCAAGTGTAGAACAAGGTAGATTATGCTAAAAATATGTCTAAACCAACTTTACATGACAGAATGTGCAAGTTGAACAACAAAACTAGCTTAACAACAACAACAACATGATGATAATCTAGTGGAACCATCTTCACACTTCTTTAAAGTCCTTTCCGGTTGTCTTGTCTAGTTGACAAGAAAATTCATCCCAAATGGTTTAGCTAGCTTCCAGATTGCAACCAATCGATCGATCGATCGATCAATCAATCAATCAATCAATCAATCAATCAATCAATCAATCAATCAATCAATCAATCAATCAATCAATCAATCAATCAATCAATCAATCAATCAATCAATCAATCAATCAATCAATCAATCAATCAATCAATCAATCAATCAACTTCACTACAACCAATGTGAACCAAAGTGCTTTACACCATTTCATTTTATTTCATCCGCTTATCCGGGGCCGAGTCAAGGGGGCAGCAGTCTCAGGAGAGAACCCTAAACTTCCCTCTTCTCAGACACTTCCTCCAGCACCTCGGGGGGAATCCTGAGGCGTTCCCAGGCCAGCCGAGAGACATAGTCTCTCCAGCATGTCCTGGGTCTTCTCCAAGGCCTGGTGGGACATGCCTGGAACACCTCCCTAGGTAGGCATCCAAGAGGCATCCGAAACAGATGCCTGAGCCACCTCAGCTAGCTTCTCTCAATGTGGAGGAGCAGCGACTACTAAGGTGACAGAACTCCTTATCTATAACCCCACGGAGAAAACCCATTTAGGCCACTTGTATCTGAGACCTTGTCCTTTTAGTCATGACACAAAGCTCATGACCATAGGTGAAAGTAGGAACGTAGATTGACTGGTAAATCAAGAGCTTTGCCGTTGCATTGTTGAACGGGTGGTGGTCGAAGGTTAGGACCACAAGAACCCGATTGTCAGGCACAGAAACTGGCTTTTGCTTTGCACCAATAAAAACTAATCACTAAATCACTCAACTTAACCAACTTAACTTGCTTGGCAATAAGATCATTCTAGCTGAAGGTTTTAAAAGTTAAAAACAGAAAACTCAAACGTCACCACCAAAAAATATCACACTAAACCATCATTTAACAGTTTACACTTAGCTGATGATTGATTATAAAGTGTGTTTGGCATGCTGTCCCAGGAGAGAACCCTGAGCTCATAAGATCCTCGAGCTCGGGGCTACCTCCCGTTTGCAAAGTGAGAGGGGAGTTTGAGCTCAGGTAGATCTTGAGAACTCCCCTGCTGTAGTAACTAATGAACAGACAGTGATTGCTCTTAAGAGATAACTACTTACTAGGAGCATGTCTATGTGGCCGAACTTGGGGGAAACCCATGTAAGCACGGGAAGAACATGTAATCTCTGAACAGAAACGTCAGCTAGCTTGGTAAGGACTAGAACCAGTGACGTTCTTGCTGTGAGGCAACAGTGCTAACCACTGGGCCACCGTGCCACCCATCTAAGAAAGGAGGAGGAGTAGGGGTGGAACGGGGGACTCTACAAAACGAAGATGGCTGTGATGTGGAACTTAGGGTATTTATAGTGGCTTAGGAATCGTCTGATTGGTGAATCATGAATTGGATAATGCGGGACCAGCCACAAGCAATCGAAAGCACGTGATCCTCTCAAAATTAGTTTATAAATAAACTTCACTTACAGGAAAGACCGTGCTAGTTAACCATCTGCTAGACTAGCACTAACCTACATGAACCAGCCATAATGTTCTAAACTGATCATTTCAGCAGAGTAATCAGTGGATTTGATTTGAATGTAAACAACTTACTCTAGTGACTGTGTAAAAGGCAAACACGTTGCCATTCACAGCCCCAGCGAATTTGATTGAATTTTACACTCCAACTAGCAGGCGGTCTTCATCTGCCTCTCAAATAACCAAATGAGTTTTAAACAAGGCTTTTGATAATTAAAGCTGACTTCGGTGCACAAGTTTAAGCTAGAGGGGGAGATTGCTTTTTAAAAACCATCCAATTGGTGTCAGGCACAGGAGGACAAGAGCAACTAAAATATAACCTCTTGAGTACTTTTAACTGGTAATAGCTCGTGAAGTGTGCGGCTCTTCCACACTCGCCAAGTGCTGCTTGTTTGATTGCTTCATTTGATCTAACAACCATTGGATTCCCATTATGTCCGAATACAGACTTTGAGCATCACTCTTATTCATGCTCAGAAGATAAATGTATGACATTTACATTGGGTTTTGTGGATCAAATCCCTGTGGGAACACAACAGGTGTATGCATCATTTTGAAAAAGTGTCGATTAAGACCTCAGTCACGTGGCGATGGTTTTAGGTCAATCTGCAAAAGTTTAATATCATTCCATTGGCACAACAGACTGTTAGTGCCATCTGCATTGATCCCGAGGGCTAGCCTGAACACCTGCCGGTGAACTACTGGCATCTGCATCTTCTCCATGATGGACCTCCAGTGTTCTCCAGCCTCTGGCACCTAAACTGCAGCTCTGCACAAGAAGTTTGTCCAGAGAAAAATTGGGCATGAGCCCGGTTTCTAGGTTTTTACCTTCACTTTCGTCAATTGGTGAAGTTTGTTCCTCGACACTGTCACCTCTGGATTGATCGGTTCGGGAGATGTGAAGCTGCACATTGATGGATTAGCTCTTCAGTGTTTTAACAGTCACGGGCTGAGGGCTGACCCAATGCGAAGCCAGCCAGCCCCATCTAGCGCTTTATAACTATCCATTTAGATCTCCCCAGACACTTCCTCCAGCTCCTCCAGGGGGATCCTGAGGTGTTCCTAGGTCAGCCGAAAGATATAGTCCCTCAAGCATGTCCTGGATCTTCCCTGAGGCCTTCTCCTGATGGAACATGCCTGGAACACCTCCCTACATAGGTGTCCAGGAGGCATCTGAAACAGATGTCCGAGCGACCTTAGCTGGCTTCTCTCGATGTGTAGGAGCAGTGGCTCTACTTCGAGCTCCTTCTGGGTGACAGAGCTCCTCACCCTATCTATAAGGGTACGCCCTCGCAACCTGCCAAGTAAACTCCTTTCGGCCACTTGTATTCGAGATTTTGTCTTTTAGTCATCACCCAAAGCTCATGACCATAGATGAAAGTAGGAATGTAGATTGAGCGGTAAATCAAGAGCTTTGCTGGTGCCAGAGACTTATTGTCAGGATATTTTTAGATAAACGTGCACATCTTGTGTTTGTGTCTGTACCTAACATAGCCCTAACAAAAGGCCTACACACTTGACTTCACGTGTCGCATAAAGGTTAAATCAATGCCTTACTTCATTTGTCCTATCACAGATGTAGCCCTGCTCCGCATCCTGGGATTTTTTCCAGTGCAAAGCATGACGTAAAGCCCAGTTGGCCTCTTTAGAAACAGCTCCTAAGCTGATTCTTAAAATTAAAAATGTATTCCGCTAGAGATCACAGGTCTGTTTGCCTGTGACCTTCAGTGGCTGCCGCTCTGTGCCATTTCGGCATTGATAGTGACCTTTAATTAGACCCCAATAGGCAACAGAGCCCTGATAAATCCCAAGTTTGTCATTCCCAAGCTCCTGGGAGCTGGGTCCTGGCAGCGTAAACATTGAGAGAAGGGCTTTTAAAGTGGTCAAAAAAGGAAAAGAGGGTGAATTGAATGCAGGATGGGGGCTGGGAGGTGAGAAGAGGTTGTGCGCTTGCGGGACTGGCGATTATGAGAAGAGAGACAGAGAGCGGCACTTAACGGTACATCAGCTGCAGTTTAACAGTCACGGCCGGGAGCCGAGGGCCGACCCAATCCGAAGCCAGCCAGCCCCATCTAGCTCTTTATGCGGATCAATGGCGGGCCAGTGCTCAGAGGGCCATGAAGAATTTCAATGAAGTCCCGCGCACTCTCTCTGTCTCTCCTTTTTTATGGCATGTAATTTTTTTTCCCGAGTTGCCAAGAGCCTGTGCTTTAGACAAAAAGAGCACTTTAAAAGCAAGCTTCAAGTACAAGGGCGGAGGTGCGCCGTGCTGACATGAATGACACTTTACAGAATAAAACTCTGCACAGCTGCTCCTTTTATCAGTCTTGCCTGCGTCAACAAGTTACGCCGAGTCCAATAAAGAAAATTGACACATCTACGACTACGTACTCCAAGCAAGCAGCTGCACACATAAAAAAAAAAAAGCAGACGAGTACAACAGCTCATAGAAATGCAACACATTTCAATATCGGCCCACTCAGCTATTCATGGAAGAGGCTTGTCTCATTCAGTGCCGTTTCAGTTCTGGAGAACTTTGATTAAAATGAGAACTCGCAAACAATATGTTTAATAAATCAGCAGACAAAAGAGGCTGATTCGTATCAGTCCCCGCATTCTTCACTGAGGTCCTTTCGCTCCTGGTTCTAATTAAAGAGACAGACCCGAGGCTGGCGCAAACACACAAATAAAAGCCATGAATATGCATTGTGTGCATTGCTGGTGTAAATGCAAATATACGTAAACAGAAGCAAGCATCCTCGGACGTCGAGAGCCGAGCAGCAGCATGCCGATTCTGATTTTGACGCATTGTTTTATTTACACTCTTGGCACATCAGTAATCCAAACAGTAGCTTTCGGATTTGTGCTGCTCACTTCAAAGCCTGCGTTTTGTGGGAGAGCAAAAAAAGAAGAAAAATCCATAGAAAGCTTCACAGTCGCACTGCCAAATGTCCTTTTCTGCTAGGATTTACACAGTATCAAAATGTAAGTAGTTGATGTTGATAGCAATACCAGAACATTTCAGGATTTTCAATAGCAGTTTTGATCACACGAAAAAATGCAGTGTTATTAGTAAACATTTCCAATATATATATATATATTGAGCAGTTGGATTGTATATATATATATATATATATATATATATATATATATATATATATATATATATATATATATATATATATATATATATCCAATCCAACTGCTCAATAATGCAAATTTCTTATCAGCCAATCACATGCAGGCATGTAGACAAAGTCAAGACGATCTGCATTTCTTTGGGCGCAAATGCCTTGTTGATGCCATATGTCAGAGGAGAATGGCCAGACTAGTTCCAGCTGATAGAAAGACAACAGTAACACAAATAACCACTTGTTACAACCGAGGTCTCCAGAAGAGCATCTCTGAATGCACAACACGTCCAACCTTTAGGCGGATGGGATACAGCAGCAGAAGACCACACTGGGTGCCACTCCTGTCAGCTAAGACCAGGAAACTAAGGCAACAATTCATACAGGCTCAGCGAAATTAGACAATTGAAGATCGGAAAAACATTTCCTGGTCTGATGAGTCTTGATTTCTGCTGTGAAATTCGAAAGGTAGATTCAGAATTTGGCGTTAACAACATGAAAGCATGGATCCATCCTGCCTTGTATCAACGGTTCAGGCTGGTGGTGGTGGTGTAATGGTGTGGGGGATATTTTCCTGGCACACTTTAGGCCCATTAGTACAAATTGAGCATCGTGTCAACGCCACAGCCTGAGTATTATTGCTGACCAGGTCCATCCCTTTATGACCACAGTGTACCCATCTTCTGATGGCTACTTCCAGCAGGATAACACATCATGTCATAAAGCACGAATCATCTCAGACTGGTTTCTTGAACATGACAATGAGTTCACTGTACTCAAATGGCCTTCATAGTCACCAGAACTCAATCCAATAGAGCACCTTTTGGATGTGGTGGAACTGGAGATTCGCATCATGGATGTGCAGCCTTCAAATCTGCAGCAACTGCGTGATGCTATCATGTCAATATGGACCAAAATAGGAATATTTCCAGTACCTTGTTGAATATATGCCACGAAGGATTAAGGAAGTTCTGAAGGAAAAAGGGGGTGCAACCCCATACTAGTAAGGTGTACCTAATAAAGTGGCCGGCCATTCACCTGTCACTTTATTAGGTACACCTTACTAGTACCGGGTTGGACCCACTTTTTGCCTTCAGAACTGCCATAATCCTTCGTGGCATAGATTCAACAATTTATACACTGAAAAAAATCATTCAGAGATGATGGCTTGGATTTACTCATTTTTTTATGTTAAGTGGCTGTAAACAATTTATTTGTGTTGAATTTAAACAAACAAATTAAGTAGAATTTTATTAAATTTAATTTGTTTGTTTAAATTCAACACAAATAAATTGTTTGCAACAGTTTTGCAGACATCATTTTTTTCAGTGTATGTATTTATGAATAATCAGACAGTGTCAATAATTGATATTTTGAAAAGTATAAGCCCAAAATGATTCATACCCCTGGCAAATTCTGACTTAATGTTACATTTATTCAACCAACAAGGTTTTTTTTTTTTTCCAGCTCTACTAAAAGATAATAAGATGATGTACAAGAGGCACCATTATGGAAAAAAATATATATATTTCGGCTTTTTTTTTATTTGAATAATAATCAATATGTATATATTACAAAAAATACACATGTACACATTATTTTGCCACATTTTACCAATTATTGAACTATAGAACTGAGCTTTGTTGATTTCTTCAGTGTCAACCCCGAATGGTACAGTTATATTTATATAATTAACATGTTTTCTCTCAATCATTTCCTCTGTTGGGCAGATACACTTGCTCATTCCTCTGTCCATTAATCCCTGCGTCACGTCTCCATTCACGGCCCTTTCCCCTTCCATCGATCCCACATAAAGACTAATCCTTCCCCGTCCTGATGGATTCATTAACTCTAATGAGGCTATTTTATATTGTTTGCTCTAGTTGACGTGGGTTGTCTTAGGGATTCATTGTGATCAATGATAGGATCATTTCATTCCTCTCTCTGACATTCTCTGCTCTGCAATTTCTGGATGAAGCATGCATGATTTATATAATGACATACAAATATAAGAGGTGTCCTGAGAAGAGAGGAAGCATGAATCTTAGCAAGCAGCGCTGTCAGACGGCACAATATTTGGGTTTATAAGGCAGTGCAGATAATGAGACAGGTGGGTGGATGTAATCTCGGGATCACAGTTAATCATTGTTTGTTATTTGGCTGGTGGAGGCTTACACAAAGACTCGACTTCACGTTTACTTTATTACAGGATCACCGCGGGAAGTAAATCCGTGCTGCTTTAAAATCATGCATTCAGAGCATCAAATTATTTGTATTGGGGATATTTTATTTTTTTACGTTCCCACAATGCACTACTTTGGCATCTAGTATTTTAACAGGCCAATACTAAAGTATAAAGTACATCCAGGAGTTATTTATTACAGAATAAAGCCTAACGTGAAGTGGAGTGCTGTTGTATAAGACTGAAGGGCTTTATTTTGCGATAACAACTTATTACACAATTATACTTGCCAAGAAATGTAAAAATTAGACACAAAATGTTGTTCTGAGCTGAAATAAATAATTTATTTAAATGCACTAACCTGCGCATTATTTAGTCACAAGATGGTGACAAATAGTCAAAAACTCAAAGCTGACAGAAACGAAAACAGCTGATGGAGTATACACTAACCTGTGGATTATTCAATCACAAGATGGCGCCAAACAGCCAAAAACACAAAGCTGACAGAAAAAAAAAAACAGCTGATGGAGTGTTTTTATCAAAAAGAGTGTTTTACCAAATAGTCAAAAAAACAAACAAGCAGCCAAATAGTCAAAAAGTTGACAGAAACAAAAACAGCTGATGGAGTACACACTAATCTGCACATTATTCAGTCACAAGATGGCAGCAAACAGTCAAAACTCAAAGCTGACAGAAACGAAAACAACTGATGGAGTATACACTAACCTGTGGATTATTCAGCCACAAGATGGCGCCAAACAGCCAAAAACACAAATCTGACAGAAATGAAAACAGCTGATGGAGTATACACTAACCTGTGGATTATTCAGCCACAAGATGGCGCTAAACAGCCAAAAACACAAATCTGACAGAAATGAAAACAGCTGATGGAGTATACACTAACCTGCGCATTATTAAGCCACAAGATGGCGCTAAACAGCCAAAAACACAAATCTGACAGAAATTAAAACAGCTGATGGAGTATACACTAACCTGTGGATTATTCAGCCACAAGATGGCGCCAAACAGCCAAAAACACAAATCTGACAGAAATGAAAACAGCTGATGGAGTATACACTAACCTGTGGATTATTCAGCCACAAGATGGCGCCAAACAGCCAAAAACACAAATCTGACAGAAATGAAAACAGCTGATGGAGTATACACTAACCTGTGGATTATTCAGCCACAAGATGGCGCTAAACAGCCAAAAACACAAATCTGACAGAAATGAAAACAGCTGATGGAGTATACACTAACCTGTGGATTATTCAGCCACAAGATGGTGCCAAACAGCCAAAAACACAAATCTGACAGAAATGAAAACAGCTGATGGAGTATACACTAACCTGCGCATTATCCTCTCATAAAATGGCTCCAAATAGTCAAAAACACAAAGCTGACAGAAATGAAACAGCTGATGGAGTATACACTAACCCGTGCATTAATCAGTCACAAGATGGCGCCAAACAGTCAAAAACACAAAGCTGACGGAAACGAAAACAGCTGATGGAGAATACACTAACCTGCGCATTATTCAGACATAAGATAGCCAAAAACAGTCAAAAACGCAAAGCTGAAAGAAACAAAAACAGCTGATGATCTATACTTTAACCTGTGCATTAATCAGTCACAAGATGGCGCCAAACAGACAAAAACACAAAGTTGACAGAAGCGAAAACAGCTGATGGAGCATACACTAACCTGTGCAATTATCAGTCACAAGATGGCGCCAAACAGACAAAAACACAAAGTTGACAGAAGCGAAAACAACTGATGGAGTATACGCTAACCTGCACATTATTCAGTCACAAGATGGCGCCAAGTAGACAAAAACACAAATCTGACAGAAACAAAAACAGCTGATGGAGTATACACTAACCTGTGCATTAATCAGTCACAAGATGGCGCCAAACAGACAAAGATGCAAACCTGACAGAAACAAAAACAGCTGATGGATTTATTATTATTAGATATGTTATTTAGCGGTTGTTACCTCGGGATAACATACTTTTGAATGTTACAACCTAACAATCATCCCTAACATAACACAAGGGTAGTCAATTTGCCCAGAGTGTTTTGTTGAGTTTTTTTTTTTTTTTTAATCAAAGCATTTTCTCAAAATATCCCAAATCAAATACCAAAAAATTATTCCGCTAGCTTATTAAAGGCCAAATTAAAACACAAGATCACCCCATAGTGGATGAAAACATCACCGGCACATAAGTTTAAAGATATAATTTAGTGGTTTTGGACTTAAACTGCACAGAAGGAAACTCAAAATTGAAAACAAATGAGGTCAAACATAGGTAAGCAATTTCTTAAATTAAGTGGTCTGTACTTTTACGTAACAGCTTTCTCTTTCTGATTAATTAAATATCACCATATTTGCTTTCCGCAAGACTTTCAAAACAACTTTCCAAACTAGTCCTCTAAATGATGTGGGCACAGCTTGCTTTTCGATGGCTTATTAAATGTTTGTTTTTTGGGTTATCCTGCCTCTTTTCAGACTCCCACTCACTTAGAGAAATTAAAAGCTGTATGTGGGCAGATAAAACACATTGGGCCCGTAATCGTCTGCCGCTCTCTCCTCAATAGGGAAAATGAGAGACACTTCATGGTCTATTAAAAGTGAATGGGATCCAATGAGGCAACAGGCAATAATTGGCATTTTCTGGCACAGTGATTTCAACAGCCTAGGCTTCAAGGACTTAAAAGCCATTAGAGTCCAGTCCGGTCTATTTTTCACTCCTTTCTATGGCAATATGTTAAAGCACATCCCTCTTTCAGGCCTCATTGCTGTTGATTACAGTGATGGCTGCGGTAATAGCACTATGGTCGAGAGTTTAGGAATAGGTGGGACTTCATACTCCAAAAAAAAAAAAAAAAAAAGGTTGGATCTTTCAATTTGACAATGGGTCATACGCTAACTGATAAAAGCGTTGTCGTGGATCTCAGTTGTAAGAGCAACAAATAATAACTTGACTTCTAGTTGATCATTTGGAAAAGTAGCAGAAGGTCAATTTTTCAGATCAATCATCTGTTGAGCTGCATCCCAATCATCACAAATACTGCAGAAGACCTACTGAAACCCACATGGACCCAAGATTCTTACAGAAATCAGTCAAGTTTGGTGAAGGAAAAGTCATGGTTTGGGGTTACATTCAGTATGGGGGCGTGCGAGAGATCTGCAGAGTGGATGACAACATCAACAGCCTGAGGTATCAAGACATTTGTGTTGCCCATTACACAGAGCTGGCCCAAGGCATAAGCGAAATAAGCGGCTGCTTAGGGCCCCGTGGCCACTAGGGGCCCCTCAAGAGTGCATGAAATGACTGACTTTCAATTTGTTTTACTTTGTTAGGTTATGGATTAGGGGTAGAACAAAATATCGATATGCTGATTTATCGTGTTATTTCCGGCAGCGATGCATTATCGATAATCTGGCGCCAGGTATGGATATTAATCTAATTGTCCAAAAGATCTGAATTAATTAATCAGTATACTGCAGCCGTTTACCCCTTTAGCTGCAGTACACCCAGCTGCCATCAGGTGGCACTTACCATAATGGCGGATCAACAATACAGAGATGCACCAGCGTCATTTAAACTGGTGGTTCCCAACCTTTTTTTGCCTGAGACCCCCTTTTCCCCTGGAAAATATTGTAAGGCCCCCCCCTCTACATTTAATGATATTATCGCTCATATAATTTTGCAGTAATGACAAAAATTTTTTTGTTTTCAAACAAACGATATGTTTATTACTATATCTAGTAGTGTTTCGTGTTTCATAGGTTGTTGGTTGTTAGGCGACCATCAACCGTTTTCTCAGAGGATGACAAGCTGACAAAACATTGCCGTCACTCTGATACAAGTTTTATTTATGGAGAAAATTACAAAGCACTGCAGTGTTTGTGTGTTCTGTGTTTGTCTGAGAAAATGTGTCTTATCGAAATGTGAATATTCCATACAAGCTGAAGCTGATCGGTCAATTCTTGTCAAAAGTATTCTTGGTGTGCTTGTGGAATTCATTGGCACGAGCGAGTTACGCCACTTGCGTGTGCAAGCCACGCACCCCTATTGGAAACAACAAACGTGTGCAAACTCTAGAAATACGCGATATGCGAACGGCCCCTAAAATGCCGCCATCATTTGCGATCTCCATCAGTTGATCTTCTCGCACAGACATGGTGCATTCACCTGATTTTTTGACAAATGGGTTGCGAATCCATTCCTTGGAAGTTTGTAGGTCGTTCACTGGGCCTTTTTCCCTTAGAAAAGAAACGTTCCAAAGACGTCTGTTTCCTACTAACTTTTCAAAACAAAAGACTTTTCAAAATAAAAGATCACTCAGACTCAGATAATAAATAAAACGGAAATAGTTAATGATTTCTTGTGCAGCTTGGTACCAATTGATCAGGTGGTTGAGGACCACTGAGCTAGGGGATAAAATGAACTAAGGCAACATGATCATTCTCCTAATTGTTAACTGCTAAGAATTTTTTTTAAATATGATGCGACCCCCCCTTGTGGGCCGGGATATGGCATACGGGCCCCTTCTTCTGTCCAAGCCGGACCAAGGTATTTGTATGTTTCGGACATCCAGCTCTCCCAAATCTTCCGCAAGCATTACAGTTTTGTGGCAAGTAGTCATATAAAAAGTGTGATCAATAGGCAGTTGTTTCAGCAAAATAATATTCAGAATTGTCTTTAAAATATATATTTTATGATGAAAGCAACAGAGCTACAACAAATAAAATCGATAATGCGTGTTTTAGATTTATAGTGTTCGAATAATCAAGGATTGGCATTAATTTGTCATATTGTTTGCACTAAGGGGTCCCCAAATAAAATCCTGCTTAGGGCCCCCAGAAGGCTTGGGCCGGCCCTGCCATTACATTACAACCCACAGGAGAGGGCAAATTCTTCATCAGGATAGCGCTCCTTCTCACACTTCAGCCTCCACATCCAAGTTCCTGAAAGCAAAGGTCAAGGTGCTGCAGGATTGGCCAGCCCAGTTATCACTGTGAACATTATTAAGCATGTCTGGGGTGAGATGAAGGAGGAGGCATTGAAGATGAATCCAAAGGATCTTGATGAACTCTGGAAGTCCTGCAAGAACGCTTTCTTTGCCATTCCAGATGACTTTATAATTACGTTATTAATATAATAAAGTCAGACCTTACTGTCCTAATTAAATAATTAAAAATCAAGACATGATCATATTTTATTTTGGTAAAATAAACATAATCTGGAGGCCTTTGCCTTTCATATAAGCCACTTCTGATATCAAATGATCAACTAGAAGTAAAGTTATTGTTTGTTGTTCCTAAAACTTGGATAGGCGACTTTTGTCAGGTAGTGTACATCTCCAAACAAGTGGAGTCAGTTATATAAACCCAATCCTGCATCCAGTTTATACCTTTCGGTTTGAAACGCACATACGCTTTTCTGAGCCAACAACACTTTAAAATAGAAAACAGACTTGCTTGTGTTGATGCCCCGAGAGCACGAGAGCGCATGACTATTATGTCACAGAGAATTCTCCAGAGCAAACATGAATCATATCGATGGATGCTGTAAAAAATCAATATGCTGCCACAGGTCATTCACTGGCAAAGATTCAAATGGCTGCTCCGTGGAGACTGGAAGCGCAATCGCTTCTGAAGGTGTAAATTTAGCCACATAAAAAGCAATATCGAATTAAATCGAGGAATAAACGCACCGTGCTACGGCTTCCGTTGAGAAATACGCTGAGATCAGCTTCTGATGCTATTAAATCCGTATATCAGCCATCAATTACCATCTTGGAAAGAGAGACCGTGCAATGACAGCACTTTTCAGCGATTCTCTCTGGAAATTGCAAATCTCTCATAATTAGGAGTATTTTACCTCCATTAAAGACATCCATACGAAGGGGTTGTGAAATGTACCGTAAAGTACGCCACAATCAAACGTCTCCTCCCCACTTTACATTACAAACCATATACGCTCCTGATGCAAATTCCGAGTTAATAGTCTGCTGATGGGTTTTAAAGGCCCTCGGATCTGCTTGCTGTTGTAAAACAGCCCGTTTTTACCCCTGAAATACATCCCGCTGAGTGTATTATTAAAATCGCAAATCACCATTCCTCTGCATCAGTGGAACACATCTCAATCTTCTTGGCTCTGTGCGCTGCTTACTAAGTGCTTCACCTAAAGCAGCAGCAGCTGAACGTACGCTAGCAGAAGCAGCAGAGCGCCTCACCTCAATCAACAATCGCCTCACCTCAATCATCAGCACGCCTCACTCCAACTGGCACAAAAATCTCACCCCGACCAGCTGAAAGTCTCACTCCGACCGGCAGAAAGTCTCACCACGGCCATTAGTAAGCCTCACACATCTGCTCAGCGTTGGTTTATTTGGAAAAGGTCATAGGTGTGCCCTTGCACTATTTCTTGTCTCACATGGAGTTGCTTATATTCCTGGACACCATTTTTTTTAAAGGGGAGAGAGTTCACGCAAAACTGAATAGTTTGGCATCATTTACTCATCCCCACACTCGTTCCAAACCTGTTTGATTTTATTTCTTCTGTTGAACACAAAAAAGGATCAGTCGTATTGTGACCATAGTAATTTATTTTTTTTTTTGATAGCACTTTACTTGAAGGGGTGTTCATAAGACTGTCATGACAACTGGATAATCATGACATGACACATATCATGAATATAAATGAGATTTATGAATGCTTATGACAACTGTCATTAAGTGTCATACGTCCCGAACACAAGTCACCATTTTAAAGGGGGATAGTTCACGGAAAACTGAAAATTCTGTTATCATTATTTACTCATCTCTCACTTGTCCTTTTGAAGTATTGATTTCAAAGTCAGTCATATTTTTGACTTCCATAGTATTTTTGTTTTAGTTTGTTTCTGATAGCACTTTACTTGAAGGGGTGTTCATAAGACTCTCATGACACGTGGATTATCATTACATGACACATATCATGAATATGAATGAGATTTTATCAATCCTTGAAACAATTAAGTGTCATACAAACATGTCTTTCTCCCTGTCATTACAACTGTAAATGATCAAGACAGCATAACTTGTCATAATTTTGTCATAAAAATAATTGCCATTATAATTATGTCATGAATTTAATAAGCATTATTATTATTATTATTATTATTATTATTATTATTATTATTTTGTACCTCAACTAAAGTGGTGCCAATTGAATTTGAATGTGTGCCCTTGCACTATTTCTTGTCTCTCATGGAGTTGTTTTTATTGTTTCGAAGTCTCCCGGACACAAGTCACCATTTTGTTTTATTCTTTGCAATTAAAGGGGGGATAGTTCACACAAAACTGAAAATTCTCTCATCATTATTTACTCATCCCTCACTTGTCCTTTTGTTGAACACAACATACAATATTGAAGATTTTGAAGTATTGATTTTAAAGTCAGTCATATTTTGACGTATTTTTTATTTTTATTTTTTATTTATTTCTGATAGCACTTTACTTGAAAAAGTGTTCATAAGACTGCCATGACACCTGGATTATCATTACATGACACATATCATGAATATGAATGAGATTTTATGAATCCTTGAAACAATTAAGTGTCATACAAACATGTCTTTCCCCTTGTCAGACAGCATAACTTGTCATAATTTTGTCATAAAAATGATCGCCATTATAATCATGTCATGAATTTAATAAGCATTATTATTATTATTATTATTATTATTATTATTATTATTATTATTATTATTTTGTACCTCAACTAAAGTGGTGCAAATGGAATTTGAATGTGTGCCCTTGCACTATTTCTTGTCTTATATGGAGTTGATTTTATTGTTTTAAATCAATGTGTTAAAGTAATAGTTTTAAGTCTCTGTATTTAATGCTGTCACCATGCTATAGTCATGTCCACTCGTTGTTTTTGTCACGGGAGCAACAGCGAGGACTGACTGGAGGAGAACCGGCTCGATCTGGCCAATGGCAGCAGGATTACAGATTCTGGGGTGCGAAAGGGTCAAACACCTGCAGCGCGAATTAGATTTACTTCTAAACGGTTTACAGTAAGATTATGTATTAAATACATTCACAAATACGAAAACGAAGGAGATTTTTGCTATAATTTTAGTTAGTTTGTTAGTTTTGTATGTGCACAATACAGTTTCAGTTAGTTCTAGTTTTTTAAAAAAACTCTCGTTTTTATTTTTATTTCCGTTAACGACACTTATTTAAAATGTTAGTTTTCGTCTTTTCGTTCGTTTTCGTTAACTATAATAACCTTGCTTATGATGCATTCATTTATGTCAAGTTGTCATATAGACATCTCAAACAACATCATCTTTGCATTTAAAATGACATAACTGAACTAATGTTCTCATAAGCATGCATAAAATCTCATTCATATTCACAACATGCACTGAAAAAAAAAATATTTTATTGGATTTAAATTTTTTAAAGGTATTAAGTTGCACATTACTAAATTTAATTTGTTTAATTAAATTCAGCCCATATAAATTGTTTGCAGGTTTTTTTGTTTTTCAGTGTGTGTGTCATAAAAAGTTCATGCTAGTCTTATAGCACCCCTTCAAGTAAAGTGCTACCGTTTTTCCTACTATGGACGGCAATGGCTATTTCTTCAAAATATCTGCTTTTTGTGCTCAAATGAATAAAGAAAGGTGAAACCAGATGAGGGCGAGTAAATAATGTGTACATTTTAATTTTTGGGCGAGTTATCCCTTTAAGGGGCAACGGTCGGGAAACCTCTAACTCTGAACATAGACAAGAAAAGCAACTCCTTCCATTGTTCTCCACGCATCCATGAAACCAGACGAAATCTCCTAATTAATGATCCATTCTAAAGACCTTAGACACAAATAATATACAATAAATTCCACTGATGGCCTTTTTGATATTGCGAACAAACAGCCAAAATTGCATCAGCCACTAACACTAACTCCCTGTGGCATTGGAGGATTACCTTACACTGTCATGAAGCCACTAAAAAGCCACTTTAATTCAGGTGCTAGGTTAGTGCTGCTCTGAAATTGACATGATACCTTTTTATTTTGAACTAGAAATGTTTAAAAAGACAGGGTTTTGGGGCATTAACAAGCCAGCTTGCTTGTTTTCCAGGTTATCCTCGCTACGCTGTGGTTGGGGATCACGGATCTGGCGAGCACCACCTGCGCATCCAGAAGGTGGAGCTGATGGATGATGCTGTGTTCGAGTGCCAGGCCATTCAAGCAGCCATGAGGTCCCGTCCTGCTCGACTTACTGTGCTAGGTTAGTCACAACTGCTGGTATACAGTGTGTGTGTGAATGAAACCTGACTAAAAAAAGAAGTGCCAATTGCAATTCCCTCAAAAAAATGTATTAATATTATTATTATTATTATCAGTTAAATTTTTCTTTTCATTTAATAATTTTATTTTATTTTCGTAAAACACCACTTTTGAAGGAAAAATATTAATATTTCTGTAGTTTGAAGGCTGATGTTTGAGAAAATATAAGTGGTCATTAACCTTATCAGTGATTTTTTTTGTTTTTACTTTTTACAGTACTGTATCGTAAAAATCTCCTATGGTGTGATATAGCGAAAAATGAAGATGAACAGAAGAAGTCCCGATTGGTTATTTGCATATGTGGGTAGTTGACCAATAGGCAGTTAAAAATGCATTTTTTTTGTAAAACACAATTTTTTAACAATTTTGTCAACACTATCTCACTGCAATTTTTTTTATTTAGTCGCTAATTTGTATTCATTTGTACGATCTCATTCATACAAGTTAGTATGATTTGCTCATCCCCTAATAATGGTTGGGTTTAGAGACAAGGTTTGGACGCCATGCCTCTTTTTAAAATTGTACATTTTGGTACGACTGAACTTGTACAAATTAGCCACTAAACTGAAAAAACGTAAATTAGTTATGTTTTCTCGTGAGATCAGGCTGGATTTATATATATATATTTATATATATATATATATATATATATATATATATATATATATATATATATATATATATATATATATATATATATAGTTATGTAGTTAGAAGGCTGATGCTAGAGAAAATATAATTGGTCAGTAACTTTATCAATACTTTTTTTTTTTTTTTTTTTTACTTTTTACAGTAATGTACCGTAAATATGTTCTAGGTGTAAAATAGCAAAAAAATGAAGAAGAAAAAAAGAAGAAGTCCCAATTGTTTATTTGCATATGTGGTTAGTTGACAAATAGGCAGATTAAATGCATTTTTTGTAAAACACCTATTTTTTTATGATTTTTTGTATTTATTTATGTAGTTTGAAGGTTGATGTTTGAGAAAATGGTCATCAACTTTATCAACCTTTTTTTTTTTTTTTTTTTATATATATATAGTACTGTACCTTTGTACAGTACTGTACCATAAAAAATGTCCTATGGTGTGACATAGCAAAAAAAATAAAAATAAAAAAAACTCCCAACTGCTTATTTGCATATGTGGGTATTTGACAAATAATGATTTAAAAAAAGCTTTATATATATTTATATAGTTTGAAGGCTGATGTATAAGTGGTCATTAACTTTATCAATTATTTCAGTTTTTTATTTTTAATTTTTAGTGGAAAAAAATGTCATATGGTGTGAATTAGCAAAAAGTAAGAAAAACTACTTTTATTAATATACAAACAGAGTGATTTATCTTCATTGGTGGACATTTATCTTCATATGGTGTGATTTATTTTATATGAAATTATGAATAATATTTAGTTTTTTTCTCTCCATGACTTTTTGGACTTAAATTGGAATTAAATTGGGTGTCACACCAAAGAACAACAAAGCTTAATGATTTTATAGTGATTCCAAAAAAATAAATATGTAAAAAATTCTGAAACTTCATGGGCTTTAGTCGCATGTTCTTGAATGAAATTGCCCAAATTTAAAATACCATACCGTCACAACATAGGACATGATTTTCAATGACAAAAGTTACTATATTTTGTGAAGTTTTACAAACTAATTTTGAGAGGAGCATGTGATATGAATGATCGCAGAATTATTAGCCCCCCTTTGATTTTTTTTTTCTTTTTTAAACATTTCCCATATGATGTTTAACAGAGCAAGGACATTTTCACAGTATGTCTGATACTATTTTTTCTTCTAGAGAAAGTCTTATTTGTTTTATTTCGGCTAGAATAAAAGCAGTTTTTATTTTTTTAATAACCATTTTAAGGTCAAAATTATTAGCCCCTTTAAGCTAATTTTTTTTCAACAGTCTACAGAACAAACTTGCCTAATTACCCTAACCTGCCTAGTTAACCTAATCAACCTAGTTAAGCCTTTAAATGTCACTTTGGGCTGTCTAGAAGTGTCTTGAAAAATATCTGGTAAAATATTATTTACTGTCATCATGGCAAAGATAAAATAAATCAGTTATTAGAAATGAGTTATTAAAACTATTATGTTTAGAAATGTGTTGAAAAAAATTTCTCTCCGTTAAACAGAAATTGGGGAAAAAAAATAAACAGGGGGGCTAATAATTCTGACTTCAACTGTATACTAAAATAGCCACTTGTAAAATTTGGCCTGAGGTATTTATTTATGATTTGACGATTTTCTTTTTAAATGATAAAATCTTTAATTTATTGAACTATGCTCGAGACAGTCACACCATTGGACAAGATTTGACAAAAAAAAAGTAAACAATTTAATAACACAGCAGTTTTGATAACATGAGGTCCATGGATGGCAAAGAAATGAGTTATCATTTACTGCATTTACAATGTTTTTGTCATTTTTGTCATGTCTGACAGCGAAAATGTCTCACCATGTCAACAACCCAAATGTTTATCTTAAAAAAAGGTTTGTTTTATTGTTGATTTGTTTGGTTTGTTGATTTTCAAAACTCACCATTTTTAGATTAATTCAATTCGTATTTATCTCACAACAAATTAAATCAGAATTAACTGCACTGCAAACTGTCGGTGAGTATGAGATCAGCGAAGAATAATGTACAGTATTAAAAATAGATTTTTCACTGACCAAACTCCCCTGCAGTACCATAAGTTCTCAGTTTTAATTTCCTGCTGCAAATCCCACTGTCTTCATTATTAAACCAGAGAGGTCATTGAATCTTAATTAAGTTTTATTGGGTTATTATTCAGCGTTGCTGTTTCTGCGATATTGGCCAGCAACAGTGTGTTATCTGCGCTGAGGTCGTAATCATCTGCTCTAAAGAAAAGACCACCCACACCCAGTTATAACTCTTCCCCGCACCGGTGGGCACAACTGAGGGTAACTGAGAGGGCGATGAATGGGGTTGAGATCAGGGTGGTGTTATGGAAGTGCTGGGGTTTTTTGGAGCTCTTGTGTTCACCAAGCAGAATGTGATTTTCTTTATTGATCTCCACTAATGAAAAGTGAAAATAATGGCCTGCATGGGAGGATGTAGAGAGGGAAATTAGAAGAAGAATGATAACAAATTACACAGCCTGCGGTTTCTCTCTGTTGCTCTCCACAATAAATAGCTTACTTGTTTATGACAAACACTTAGGGGCTGTTTACACCTGGTCACTTCATGCTTTTTTCTGACTGGTGTCAATGCCCCTCAGAATGCATTTGAGATGGATATACAGTTATTACCCCCTTTGTATATTTTTTCCCCAATTTCGGTTTAACGGAAATAAGGCTTTTTCAGCACATTTCTAAACATGAAAGTTTTAATAACTCATTTCTAATAACTGATTTATTTTATCTTTGTCATGATGACAGTAAATAATATTTGACTAGATATTTTCTATATACTAGTATTCAGCTTAAAATTACATTTAAAGGCTTAACTAGGTTAATTAGGCGAGTTAGGATAATTAGGCAAGTCATTGTATAACAATGGTTTGTTCTGTAGACATTCGAAAGTAAATAAAGCTTAAGGGGGGTAATAATGTTGACCATAAAATGGTTTTAAAAAAAAACTACTGCTTTTATTCTAGCCGAAATAAAACAAATAAGACTTTCTCCAGAAGAAAAAAATATTATAGGAAATACTGTGCAAATTTCCTTGCTCTGTTAAACATCATTTGAGAAATATTTGAAAAAGAAAAAATAATATTAATTCACATGAGGCAATAAGGCGCAAAACGTGTTTGGCGCGATTTATTGCTATTTTTAGACCAGCGCAAACCTAATTCAGCTAATTCAGGAGGTTGTCTGGGATGCATGTCTGGGGTTTAAATGCATCTGGTTGTTGAAACCACATATTTAAAATTTACTCCTTTCTAAAACTAAAAAAATATATAATAATAATAATAAATTATTGTGGTGGTGTCATGTGTTATATGACCATACAAGTGCAAATGTATAATCAACAGAATCCACAGGTGACAGTTTGGGATGTTTAGTTTTATATTTAAAAAAAATCGTTTAGTTTTAATGCTGACCATGAACTGATAAAGTAAATCTGTTAAATTAATATCAGATTGGGGTGGCACGATGGCTCAGTGGCAAGCACTGTCACCTCACAGCAAGAAGGTTGCTGGTTCGTGTCTCGGCTGCGCCAGTTGGCATTTCTGTGTGGAGTTTGCATGTTCTCCCTGACCTCTAATAAATCAGAGACTAAGCCGAAGGAAAATAAATGAATGAATGAATGATATCAGATTGCAGCATTAGCAGCAGAGATGCAGCATGCACAACATGTAGCCTATCTCCGTGAAAAGAGAGGAATAATAATAGAAAAATATAGCATTTTGTTCATTTACAAAGGCATGTCGTTTCATTTATGTCCATTTCAAGTATGTTAGACACAGATTAATTTAAACCCTTTACAGTATTGTATGTAAACTGTATGCATGACAAAAATAGATGTTTAATTTAGAGTATAATTAAAGTCTTTTTGCACTTGAAATGATGCTTTAAAGCCTGCATATCAAATAATTTGAATGCCGAATAAAATACATAACTTGTGTTTACATAAATAATAAAATTAATTAAATAAAGTGTGGTGTTTCTGACACTTTAGTTGATGTAACCTAGTTAAATTTGCATATTGCGCTGGATTTCAAAATCATATCTGTTTAGCAGACATGCATGTGGTTGAAAGTAAATGGAATAGCCGGCAGCTAGCTCTCTGCAACTCTCACATGGTCGCCCACTGAAGCTAAGCAGTACCTGGATGGGAGACCACATGGGAAAGCTAGGTTGCTGCCGGAAGTAGTGTTAGTGAGGCCAGCAGGGGGCGCCCAACCTGCGGCCTGTGTGGGTCCTAATGCCCCAGTATATTGATGGGGACTCTATACTGCTCAGTCTTCTGGATGAGGCGTTGAATCAAGGTTCTGACTCTCTGTGGTCGTTAAAAATCCCAGGATGTCCTTCGAGAAAGAGTAGGGGTTTAACCCCGGCATCCTGGCCAAATCTGGCCTCTGTACATCATGGCCTCCTAACATCCCCATATCATAACTGGCTTCATCACTCTGTCTCCTCTCCACCAATCAGCTGATGTGTGGTGTGCGGTCTGGCGCAAAATGGCTGCCGTCGCGTCATCCAGGTGGATGCTGCACTCTGGTGGTGGATGAGAAGATTCCCCCCCTATGTGTAAAGCGCTTTGAGGGCCAAGAAAAGCGCTATATAAATGTAAGGAATTATTATTATTATTAATTGTTTGGGTAGTTATCCCATTAGAAAAAAATGCATGAAATGACCTGTAGATGGCAGCACAGTGGCTCAGTGGTTACAACAGTTGCCTCACAGCAAGAAGGTCGGTGGTTCAAGTCCCGGGTGGGACTTCTTTGTAGAGTTTGCATACTGTATGTGCGAGAGTGTATGTGTGCTTTCCAGTATTGGTTGGGGCTGAAAGGGCATCCGTCGCGTAAAACTTATACTGGAATAGTTGGCTGTTCATTCCCCTGATAAATAAGGGACTAAGATGAAGGAAAATTAATGAACTTTAGAATAAACAGTCACCAAAATCCCACTACTACCAGTATCAAAAACAAAGCATCATCTTCCAAATGTGTGGGTGATTGGTGGAAATGAAGTGGAAGCAATGATGCGCAGGCTGTTTTGTTTATCATCATTCTCTCCTGCTGTGGTCATTATTAATTGGGCCTTAATTAGAACTGCTTTAGAACCGCCTCAATGGGCTTTGATAATGCTAATTATCCACAAATTCAACACCAAGTTCATCACTGCTTGCTTTAATTTCCTGTCAAGATGGTCACCAAGGGGCTAGCGGCGTTCTGATGTTTGTGGCTATTCACTCTGTAATTTTAATGGGGCTGGACAAGAGTCATATTCATGCTCTAACACATTTCCTTGATTGTTTGAGATCAGTTCATCACAGTAACTAAAATATGGGATAACATTGTGTTGTCCCAAGCAATGTTTTTTCATGAGGTAATTTTCATGATACAAATTGCAATATTTGTTTAATCTAATCATATGAATTAAACAGTTTAATCAAAGTATTCTGAAGAGAGGCAATTCTTTTACATGAGGAATGGATTCAATGTTGGCTTTTATTATAGAGAATCAACCTCATTGGATCCTGCATGTCAAGCATTATTGCATAGGCTTTCAGGACCATCTATGCTATAAATATTTGGTAACACTTTACAAAAAGGTTTCATTTGTTCATAAGGTATTTACTAAAATAAACAGTGAAAAATACACCTATTACACTAAGTATTCATATTTATTTGAGTTAGTTAATGGAAATACAGTTGTTAGTTCAAGTTAACCCTCAGTGGTCTGAGGTGATTTTGGGGCCCCTAAGATGTTTTGACATGCCCTGACATTTGTACTTATTTCAGCTACTTATTACATAGTATTAGCCAACATGTATTTTGTTTTTTATTTTTTTGTATTCAGCACAATCTGTTGATATCAAAATATTGAAGTACATGCTTGCGATGTTTAGAAAAAAAAATATCATGCATGGTTAGTAGGTTTTGGAGAAACAAATGTAGCTGAAATAAGGTCCAAAAACCACATCGAATAGGCCTGAACAAGACTTTTGAGTAACTAGTCTTGTAGGCTAGAATATTTACTTTACAATTGTGTAAAAAGTATTTTGTTCTCTCATTCAAAGAAAACCTTACAATGATTTAAAATTTGTCAAATTTATTTTGGGTCATCTCAGCTTTTTGGGGGAGTGACAATGGTCATGAATAATTCACACCTGGAGAGACAAAAGACACTCCCCCACTGGCTAATGTTCACCCAGCAATGCAGCTGCAAAAGCTAGCCCAAACTAAATGCTTGTTGTATTACTTAATGTATTATGACCATGTAAACACTATGTAAACAATATACAGAGGTCAGCATATATGACTACACCCCTCACAAATCTATATTTTAAATTCATAATTTAATAGGAAGCTATACAATATTTTTAACAATACATTTTTTTTCTATTTCTGCAAAGCATTTTGTAGAAAAATCTGCGGATTTTTGTGGAATTGTTTTGGAAGTAACTAAAAACTTAATGTATTAAATAAAAAATATTAGCTTTTATTTAAAACTGTTATTTAATGTTAACAATGAAAATCCATCTAGATCCACTTATTTGATAAACAAAGCAAGTCTCTCAAATAATATCTCTACTAAAGACTGTATTATAAAAACTGTATTGTAAATAAATCATATGAACATTTTCATATTAGTCAATAATATCACTGAAATTCATTAAATATAAATTTACACACATTTACAATTAAATAAACAGACTCAATGATGGGCTAAAAATTTGAGGATTTTATACGAAATATATATGCTGCAATATCGATGCTAAAGGGATATTCTGCAGGCCTATTTACTGTACTATAATGCTACTGTAAACACTTTCCAACATTTCAAAGATGAAGATTTCAAAGATGCGAATTACCACAAAGCAAACAGTTGTAAAATAAAAAAATACAATGTTACAATAGACTTTGGCTTTATCCCACTTGTAAACTCAGATTTGGCATAAGTAAACACACTGTTCAAAGAGGCCTATAAGACTTTTCTGAAGATTAAACAGCTCACTTCTGGATTTATTTCTTGATCTCTTTATGAACATTTTGAATCATCAGAGCTCACAGACTTTCAGATGAGGGACACAAATCTCTCCGATTGTGTCTTTTTTTTTTTTTTTTTGTAATATACAGTTGAAGTCAGAATTATAAGCCCTCCTGTGATTTTCTCTTTCTTTGTCAAATATTTCCCAAATGATGTTTAACAGATTCAGGATTTTTTTCACAATATTTCCTATAATATTTTTTCTTCTGGAGAAAGTCTAATTTGTTTTATTTCGGCTAGAATAAAAGCAGTTTTTAATTTTTTTTAAAAACCATTTTAAGGTCAATATTATTAGCCCCCTTATGCAATATTTTCTTTCGACAGTCTACAGAAAAACCATCGTTATACAATGACTTGCCTAATTACCCTAACCTGCCTAATTAACCTAGTTAAGCCTTTAAATAGCACTTTAAGCTGAGTATTAGTATCTTGAAAAATATCTAGCCAAATATTATGCATTGTCATCATGACAAAGATAAAAGAAATCAGCTATTAAAAATTATTTATTAAACTATTATTCAACTCTATGCTGCATAATTGGTTTGGAATGACATGGAACAAGTAAATGATGGCAGATTTCATTTTGGTGTTGAACTCACTCTTTAACCCAAGTTTTTTTTTTAGAGGGAATGGATGACCAGGACTTTTAACCTGGGCTTATAATAAATGCAAGCTCTGCAGCAGAGTGATCTCCAGGCTGTCTTTTACAGTGTCAGGAAGCCTGGTTTGAGCAGTAGTGATGACAGGAATGGGAGTGCGACTCCACGTCTTGCCAGTATTTCTTACCTGACAGTTGAAACGGTCCCTCGGCCCCTCACCTCATGACTCAGCCTTCCCTCACATATACACTGAAGGCTGAGGTTAGGGCAGGTGTGTTCTCTGCAGACTTCAGCCAATCCCACGCAAGCCCTTGATATCTGATCAAGCACTTGGAAGTGGGGGGGGAAAAGACTGAATCACATCTACCGTTAAAGTCAAAATTAATCCCCTTCACGTGAGTTTTTTCTTTCTTTTTTAAATATTTCCCAAATAATGTTTAATGGAGCAAAGATTTTGTCACAGTATTTTCTATAATATTTTTTCTTCAGGAGAAAGTCTTTTTTGTTTTATTTTGGCTAGAATGAAAGCAGTTATTTAATTTTTTAAAACCATTTTAAGGTCAATATTATTAGCCCCTTTAAGCAATATAGTTTTTGATTGTCTACAGAACAAACCATCGTTATACAATGATTTGCCTATTTATCCTAACCTAATTAATCTAGTTAAGCCTTTAAACGTCACTTTAAGCTACATACTAGTATCTTGAAAAATATCTAGTAAAATATTATTGTTACAGTCATCAGCGCTCAAGCTACTGTGGATTGCTGGAAAACTACACCCACGCCACATTTACGAACTACAACTCCCAGCATGCAATTCGCTCACACACCGGTTCCTGTTTCACTTTGATTACACACACACAGTTGGAGGACCATGATGATTCATAACCTGGACTATAAAGACAGCACACACACACACACACACACACATCTTTGCTGAGTCTTGTTTATCTGTTTTAGTGAGCATTAGGATACTTGCCTTGCCTAGCCGTGTTTTGACCCTTGCTTTATTCCATTGTTTACATAGTTTGCGGCCTGGACCGATCTTTTTGCCCATGACTCGACTACTCTTTTTGCCTTACCTGTATGTACCAAATTGCTTCTGCTTCTAACCATTGCCTGCTTGACTATTTCTTAATAAAACCTGCACATGGATCCTCAACTCCATAGTCCAGCATCCTCACATTACAAGTATGTACTGTCATCATGGCAAAGATGCAAAACCAGTTATTAGAAATTAATTATTAAACTATTATGTTTAGAAATGTGTTGGAAAAAAATCTTCTTCCCATAAACAGAAATTGAGGGGGAAATAACATATATATATATATATATATATATATATATATATATATATATATATATATATATATATATATATATATATACAGTTGAAGTAGAATTATTAGCCCCCAAACAAACCATCGTTATACAATAACTTGCCTAATTAACCCAGTTAAGCCTTTTAATGTCACTTTAAGCTGTATAGAAGTGTCTTGAAAAATATCTAGTCTAATATTATTTACTGTCATCATGGCAAAGATAAAATAAATCAGTTATTAGAAATGAGTTATTAAAACTATTATGATTAGAAATGTGTTGAAAAAAAATCTTCTCTCTGTTAAACAGAAATTGGAGAAAAAAATAAACGGGGGCTAATCATTCAGGGGGACTAATAATTCTGAGTTCAACTGTATGTGAATTATCCTGAATACAAACTTCCGGAACTTCTCATGGTTGCTTGGGAAAACTTAGCAAAAGCTCTTGAGGGAGAAAAAAAAATCCTCATCAAAAAGAAACCTGCATCATCATGTTCGTCATGACACCGTATGCTAAAATATGCAGACTTAAACTCAATTTTGAACTCTACCTTTGGAGAACTTTGTAGGCGACCTCTTGAGGTCACCATTTCTAAATTAGTTATGAAGACAATGTGATTCTTTTTCATCCCCTTTGGGCTAATTATATATACAGTATGCCTCAAGAAGATCACCATGCTCTTCTCAAGTGTCGCCAGAAAAGCCTTGGAGAAAATGAACTGCAGAGTAATAGAAATAGAAAGCTTGTATGTGGCCGTAAAGGTCCTGTGAAATTAATATACAGTTTTATTAGATGTTAGGATGTTAGTTTTAAAGATATAGATTATCTAGTGTTCTCCAAAACTGGCTAAATTTCCATTTATACATTATAAACCTGATGTAAACATCTAATGTAATTACAATTTTGAACATGTTTTCTCCCCACCAAAAGGCTCGAAACTTTTAGCTTCAAGTGTTTATGAAAACGGAGACCACTAAATTAATAAAAAAAATCAAGGTTACTGAAATCCAAACAAAGCAAACGAATGTTCAGACGTTTTGCAATACATGAGGTACCCTTAGCCAGTAGTTTAACAGTAGTTTGAGGGAGAATTTAGCCGATTCCTACTGAAAAAAAACAGCTTAAAGCAGCCTAGGCTAGTTGGCTGGTTTTAGCTGGTCAACCAGGCTGGTTTTAGAGGTGTTTTGGCCACTTCCAGGCTGGTTTCCAGCCATGTCCAGCCTGGTCTTAGCTGGTCAGACTGGGAGATGACCAGCTAAAACCAGTTTGACCAGCCTAGCCAGGCTGGGAGCCCAGCCAAAACCAGCTATGTCCAGCTTAAACCAGGCTGGTCAAGCTGGTTTTAGCTGGTCATTTTCCAGCCTGACCAGCTAAGATCAGGCTGGAAATGGCTGGAAACCAGCCTGGAAGTGGCCAAAACCAGGAAGTGGTCAACCAGCTAAAACCAGCCAACCAGCCTAGGCTGGTTTAAGCTGTTTTTTTTCAGTAGGGATAAGAGCATGATTCTATCAATTTATGGTGACATTTATCAATCTGCTGGACATATTGTTGTTGTTTTATTGCTCACTAGATGTGCGATAAACAGTAGAAACTATATTAGCTCAGTATGCTAACAGTTTCAAGCTAGAACTTACTTAGCCTGGTTTGCAAAACTATAAACTATTATTCACCACCACCACTCTAATTACAAAACTGAACACATTTTTCTCCTCACCTGAAGCCTTAAAACTTGTAGCTTCGAGTGTGAAAAATGAG